>JAGGCT020000035.1:2906115-2948568 GCA_017654935.2 Phymorhynchus buccinoides
ATGAGTTTGGTATGGAATTAATGAAAAAACACAGTCCAGCCCATACAACTGATGAATGCGAACTGAGATGCAGAGACTAGCTCTACTTGTTATGCGTATTAAAGGGCATGGTAACGTCGGGGGTTATCATTATGAAAACGGAAGCATAGAATGTTGGACATGTAAGTAGTCTCAGACTAATAAGGAACTTCATTTTTGGGTCTTGCATGTCCCGGCTGTTATGGTGAACAGTTTTGATTAAAATTGGTGCGCAAAGCTATGGGAGTCAGTCGATGGACAGCGTGTTGGGGCTCACGGTAGTTCTGCGCTAAGACATTACTGTTCAGTAGGGCTGTAGTGGGTGGTTCTGTGATGTTACCTCTAAAACAGCTCCACTAAAATCCACGAGTGACTCAGCAGCAGGCAATGTCCCTTGGTGGTCGGACTCCTGACAGCCTAACATAGATTTCGCTCTCCTTGGACGGCTGATTTCGGATTCTGCAACCTGACAAACAAGGGTGTGGTGCGAGTTGGGACTCAGGAATGAACAGCGTTGGAGCAACACCACTGTATGGCCAAAAAGTGGCTAGAACAGTAGATCGGACAGCAAAAAAGTGTATTGTACATGGGTACAACATTAAATTATATCCCTTTGTAATTCTTTTTAACATTTTATGATTTTGCTAATTTTGTATATGTTTGATTATTATTATAATAAATTATTAACACACAAAAAGATTAAAAGCCTGTCAATGCTGTCACTAAACCGACTTAAATTAGCATAATAATTTATTTTATATAATGTTTGAAAAACAAAATGTGTTGACTGGTGCTGATTTGCTTGCTTTGCTGGAACCTCTCTGGCATCATTTACACCCTTTCTTTGTGGTCCTCTGCAGTCTGTTGCTAGTTCCATGTCTCGGTATTTGTAGCCTCACTCAAAGAGGAATACACCCACTCTGCCTCTGAACACACACACACACACACAACGACAAACACAACACACCAAACACAAACACAAACACACCACATACACACACACTTACACATACACATCACATACACACACAATCAGCAACAATGTTGTAAGTGTTTATAGGTCATACCACACTAAAACTAAAATCTGACTACATCCACATTCAAGTTACACGAACTACAATAGAAAAGATCTGCATTAACCTAGTCAAGGCATTAACTCTCTACTGAAATAAATAAACAAACTACCCGGTAAAGAAACAGTCCAGTAATTAAAGTGTGTGGATTAGTAATGTCAGTGTCTGTGTTGTTATGAGCATTGACAGTAAAGTGTGTGGATTAGAAAAAAAAAAAAAAAAAACAAACAAAAAAAAAACAAAAAAAAAAAAAAAAAAATATAATGTCAGTATCTGTGTTATGAGCTATGACAGTAAAGTATGTGTGATTAGTAATGTCAGTGTATGTGTTGTTGTGAGCTATGACAGTAAAGTGTGTGGATTAGTAATGTCAGTTTATGTGTTGTTATGAGCAATGAAAGTAAAGTGGTGTGTGGATTAGTAATGTCAGTGTATGTGTTGCTATGTGCAATGAAAGTAAAGTGTATGTATTAGTAATGTCAGTGTATGTGTTATTATGAACAATCAAAGTCAAGTGTGTGAATAGTAATGTCCAGTGTATTTGTTTTGTTATAGAGCAATGAAATTACAGTGTGTGGATTAGTAATGTCAGTGTATGTGTGTGTTCTGAACACTGACAGTAAAGTCGTGTTGGATTAGTAATGTCAGTGTTAGGCTGTTGTGTTATGAACAACGAAAGTAAAGCGTGTGGATTAGGGTCAATGTCAGTGTAGTGTTGTTGCTATGAACAATGACAGTAACAGTGTGTGGATTAGTAATGTCGGTGTCTGTGTTGTTTTTGAGCAATGACATTAAAGGGTAATGGAGTTATTAATGTCAGTGGTCCGTGTTATGCACTTATTGACGAGTAACGTGTGGTGGATTAGTAATGTCAGTGTATATTGTGTTTTATGAAGCAATGAAAGTAAAGTGTGTGGATTAGTACTGCCACATGTATGTGTTAGTGAGCAATGTAAAGTAACGGGTTTGGATTAGTAACGTCAGTGTGTGTGTTATGATCAATGACAGTAAAGGGTTTGGATTATTAATGTCAGTGTCCGTGTTATGAGCTATGACAGTAACGTGTGTGAATTAGTAATATCAGTGTATGTGTTATTATGAACAGTGAAAGTAAAGTGTGTGGATTAGTAATGTCAGTGTCTGTGTTGTTATGAACAATGAAAGGTAAATTGTGTGGATTAGTAATGTCGGTGTATGTGTTGTTATGAACAATGGACAGTGAAGTGTATGGATTAGTAATGTCCAATTTTTTTTATTATAATAAAGTCCATTAAAGTAAAGCATTTTAAAATTCAAACACTTACTGCCACTGCAATACTCTGGTTGAATAAATAAAATGTACATAAACACAGTAAATGTAACATAACAATGATATAAGACACACATTCAAAAACCGCTCCTTTGTGGATATGAGCTGCAAACGCTGACTTAACAACACAATGCATAGCCCCCACCTGTGAAAGTCTCCTGTTTACCCTGTGTGGTGGAGCTTAATGTTTGCCACATCACCTTTTATTATAAAGAACAGAGATTTGTTAATTCCAAACATGTAAAGTACAGCTTGTGTTACAGAGCCTTGTAGAAAACACATGGTAAGTCATTTACGACAGGCACCTGCCTATTACAGGAACACAATATGTCAATGTAAAAGCCCTTCGCCTAAAACTGTACCTAGTGCTACCAAGAACAAGTTGTTTTCTTGTTATCATCTGACGAAGTGTTAATGGGGCTTTATATTGCTTCTTCGTGACACGAAAGGGCGATCATTTTAAGACTGAATCGACCACGCCACACAATGACAAGTCAGGGGCAGAGTGCATACTTTTACTTCGTGTCCCAGAAAAAAGCAATAATTTTATGTAGGTGGCGCACACGTCTCAGTGCACAAGACAAGGGAAGACATTTTTCAGTATAAAGCCTTATTATATTCTATATACGTCTTCTATATATTCAGTCATATAACACACATCACAACAGTTTAATAATAAACAATGTCATATATTTTGGTGTAAAATTATTTTGATTTATACACATATATATGAGATATATGAGATACATGCTAATCAAATGTCTAAACATCATTATTATGACAATGACAATGTCAATTCATTGATAATTGCATAAGTGCATTGAAAAGACAGAATTATTCATATACATATAACTAAGAATACAATAATAATATAATGAATCAAATCCATATTACTTAACATGATTAATATAAATATTCTGCAACATTCCTAAATACAGTGGAACCTCCTCATAAGACTTCAATAATCAACAACAATGAGGTCTTATCAGGGCGGGGTCAAGAAGGGAGTATTGTAATACTTACAAAGAGGGCAATTGGTCTCAGAGAAGTGGGTCTTATATGGGAGGGTAGCTTATAATGAGATTCTTTAAGGGAGGCGCCCACTGTAACCACTCACCCAACAAAGCAATGGCTGATGTTTTCCATGATTCAAGTGATATGAAAGTCACTAAATAGACCATTTAATATTGTACAAACGAGCAGGAGCGTTGCATTTGTCAGGAGTTCACATGTATGTTACTTGGGCATGGCTAAATGTGGACATAATTGACATGCTACCTTGTTGTATCTAATACTATAAAGAGGCTGGTGTGTGTGTGTGTGTGTGTGTGTGTGTGTATGTACATATGTGTGTGTGTGTGTTTGTGGTGTGTGCCGGGTGTGCGCGCAAACACGCAGTGCTTGTGCCATGAGTATATGGCTTCATTTACCTGAATTAATTAATTGGATTCATTGTGGAGCATGGGCGCAGCAACAGTTACCAAGAGATTCGAGTTTGGGGCAGCTTTCTCTAGTTCCCCAGGGACAACTGAAACTTCATTTTTTCCTTAAAGGACCACTTTCCACGTGTCTTTGGTCGCTGCCATGAGGGTTCCATTGCAGGCCGTGTGTGATGATGCCGGGCAGCTTCCTGAACGAATGACTGATCCATATTCATTACATTATGATGCTACATACATTAATGGGTGCTCATGTTTATAATATACAGGGGAAGTAACACATTTATAGCATTCTCTATTTTATTTTGACGGTTACTCCCATATATGAAGCAAAACAAACTATAGCTAGATTCAGTCTACCTAGATCCAGTCTACACACACACACGCACACACACACGCATGGATTATTTCAAACTAATATTAGTGTTAAAGTCCAAGAACGTTCATGCTTCTAAGTAACTAATGATATTCTGAAAAGATATTGTAAGTGGCTCTGATGTCATCGATTCTATGAGCTAAATATTGAGTTATAAAACAATCAAGCTATCTTGTATTATTACGAGGATGCATACATTTTAAATTAAAATATAGCGTGAATTCCTACACACTGTGACCCACCCCCCCCTTCAAAAATGGGAAAGTAGGCATGAAAAACACGGTGCGTGAGCTGTCCACTACGACGCATAGAGACAATGATGATGACTGTGCCAATCTGTCAGTTTGAATTCCAACAGACCAACCTAAACCTATTCCTAACCCTAACCCTAACCCTTTTCTTAACCCATTCCTATTCTTACTAAGTTTAACACCCCTAACCTAACCCTAGGTTGCGGTAGTGGAATTAGCCAATAGAGTATCGGATACGCAGTGAAGCCGGGCTGGCTTATTGGCAATGTTACCGATACTTTATCGATTGCGGGAGTCCCCACGATATGTACAACAAAATAACAATTATTATCTATCATCAGTTATGAGCGCAGATGCTCATGCGCATTCTGCGCATAACTACAACTAGGCCAGTCTGTCCCCTTGGCCTGAGGAATCTTATCAGAGTTTTAGAACACTAAGGCAGAAATATCTAGATGACAGAAAGCAAGGAAAAAGGTTATAATCCAGAAACTTTTACCAGAGCTGGGGGAAAGGGTGGTGGTGGAGGTAGCTATTGATGAAAATACCTTACCGGTATCGCACGTATGGTGTGGTGAGGAGGTGGTGGTGGTGGTGGCGGCGAGACTCAGTTCAGGAAAGCACATTTCGAAATTAGTAGTACAAAAAAGAAAGGGAATTTAAACTAAATGAAATTGAAACTGAAAATTTATGTGAAAATACACACACACGCCGCAGCACCGCACACGCAACACGCGCAAAAACAGGAGAGAGTCAGTGACACACACATACACACAATTTCAGAAGCCTAGATCAGTAATTTAAGTCAATCTAGTGATGATACAGTAACACACAAGACTCAGCAAGAGCAAACGCATACAGGGATACTGGTGGTACCGATTAGAGGGAGAGAAACAAACACACACACACACGCACACACACACAACACGCTCACAACACACACACCACACACACACCCACACCCGCGCGCGCGCCACAAAAGCAACACACACCACGCACGCGGCACAAAACAAAACGCGCGCTCAGCGCGCAAAAACTATCACATTCGCGAAAACAACGCCAACGGGAGGCCTAGCCTGAGCGTGAGCAGCAACGAGCACAGCACGGAACGGACCGCAGCAAAGGAATCACACACCCACACATACGCGTCGCACGCACACCCACACGCACACCCATCACACAAAGACCTCAGGGACCCACAACACTTAAGTGTTCTGTTACTGAGGTTCATGATTCCCCCGTTGAATGTATTAGTCTATGTACTAGTCTAGATAACGATAATGGATATGTTACCTAGTAGAACGAATTAACTTGTATAGTAATAATGGTCTAAACATTTCTAGATTTTTATGATGGTATTTATACATATGTTTATGACTCAATAATTGGTAGTGTATTTTTGTATGTTATGTTATTTTACTGTGTCGTTGTAGTATTATAGTCTTTTTTGTGTTAGCTAGTCTGAGTGTGATAAGTTGTGTTTCTTATTCTGTGTACATGTGATAATGATATATGGATCACGTAAATTGCTTGTAGGAGCATGAAAAAACGCACTGATATTCGAACTGAATCTATCATTTTTCTTAACACAAAGATTGCTCACACTGCAGTGCCAAATGCGCTAAGCTGTTGTTAATCATTACATAAAACTATTTGTAGTTCAATTCGAGCTATTCAATCATGACATACTACGGATACTAGACAGAGAAGGAAGATGTTTCGACGTTGCAAACACTACTTTGGTAGAATATCATGACTAGATCTAAATTTCGAACATCGCATCGAACAGTACTTACTTGCAGATATTATCCTCATGCTCTCATATCCTGTGGTGATTGCTTTGCCAAAATAAAAACAAACATTCCGTTGTCGCATCTCCAAAAGAAAACAAATCGGACAAAGGGATGCACTGATGCAAACAATGGCAGGTGATTGGATATTAGGTTTGGGAGCCCAACAACATGACGTCTTAATTGCTTCGATGTGGATGGGTCAACGGGTCAATCCAGGTGTGCAAACGCGTCAAGCAGTTTACCGTTTAAAGAAGCTGTGTCGATTTTTTATACAAAATTATGGTTAGCGGCAGGGGTCATGTGTATGATAATAGGCGTTCAGCCGATTGGTGCAGCTAGAGAAGGTCTTTAACTTGTTGTTTTAAATGATCTGATATTCATAAAGTTTCCATTGAAATGTATTAAACACCTTACAGAAGTATTTATTAAAAGATTTTGTTTGTTGTTGTTTGTTAAATTTTGTTGGTCTTCCTACATCTTGTCACTTTTGCCTTTCGAATGATAAACTCACTGTTGACAAGGTCAAGAAGTTTGGCTACCAATCATGCAGCAGGTGTGTTACAATCAATTACCAACACTTGACTGAGGCTACACTCAGCAGATCTCTATCGCTATCATATCAGGATGAGATGGCGTGTATGTTTCTAAACGCCTGACAGGCTAGAACCGTCTAGTGTCTAGCACCTAGGTCTGGTGTAATCACAGTAAAGTAGACGTTGGCCAACTTTTTTTGTATTGAAATAACAAACTCACCGAAGTCAGAGCCTGGCAGAGCATGATCTTGGCCTGTTGATACATGTTCCTTTGTGTAGCCTAAGACCACTGAGAATTGATAAACTTAGTCCACTTGAACAGAGGAAGGCTGCAAGAGATTTGACATGCTGACGCTGCACTGCACAAAATACGGAAACGGTGGGTCATTCAGTAACAAAATGTTGCCAATTTATCACCCACAAAAAATATTGTTTTTTTTTTTCTCAAGTCTGTCTTAGACTAGCTAGCTAAGGCTAGCCTGTACTTTCCTGTGGAAACAGAGTTCTAAATAAACACGGGATGAGTTGTAGCGAACCGCAGTCGTTCAGGGGTCAGTGCTTTCAAGAGTGCGTATACACTCGAAATTGACAGTGCGGCGAGCGCCATCATCCGAGCACGTGACTTGACATCTAGTCTACCTAGCAATTCCCCACATACAGTACACTCCGCATAGTAGATATCTGCTATAAAACTAGTATAAGAAAAAATTAATGGTATAAGAAAGCAAAGTGACATTGCCCGTCGAAGTTGTTCTTGTTATTTGAAAAAGGTAGTACTAGTTAGAAAACTCGTAGAATAAACGCACAGATTAAAAAACAAGATGGCAGAGAATAAACTGTAAAGTAAAGATGGCCCCCCCCCCCCTCCCCCTGCATTCTCGGTAATGTATTTTCCATTTGCCTTCTTACCATACATAACGCTGTATTTTAGGAACATTTCATTAATTCTCTTTTTGGGATACTACCTAACCTAACCCTAGCCCTAACTAAACCTACCACCCACTATGTACTGCTAGTACACCGCGATTGGTCACAGTTGGTTCGTTGCGTTTTTCCGTCTATAGGCTGGGGGGTAGGGTTAGGGTTGAGGGCATAAGGTTTAGGGATAGGGTTAGTATCCAAAAAGGTTATTATAGCTAAAAAGGTTCAAAATACAGCTTTTAGTATGGTAGAAAGCAAACTAAACGGAAAATACAATTAACCGAGGAAAGGTAGGGGGTTGGCAAATCTTGACCTTACCGATATTTTCATGTATTGGTACGCAAACTTAGTGCTTCTTTTTTTTTAAACAAAAAAAAACCAGATGCATTTTACCAAACCAACTTGGTTGAATCCATACGTATACTTTAAGTTAATCAGTGTCTTGTAAATCTGATTCACGTGGATTAGTGCTAGGTTGCAATTTAATAAATCGGGACACCACGGCAGATCCGGCAGCCTGTGGACATTCTGCCAAGTTGTATTAATAAAATAAAATAAAATAATAAATAACATTTATATGAGCGCCCTTTCTCTCTCTGAGTGAGACTCACGGCGCTTCACACTGTTTAAATAATACATAAATCATGTTAATAAGCTTACTACAATAGCAACTATCACAACATGCCACAGCCACAACACGCAACACGCCGAATACAGACGTTTCGTACCCGGACGTGTCGATACCAAAGACGTTTCGGTTACCCTGGATTGGTCGTTTCGTACATTATTTTCAAGACATTTCGTTACAGAAGCTTAGCGTTTCGTACAGAAGACATTTCGTTACACAGGCGTGCGTACACAAGACATTCGTAACGTAAGAGGCCTATCTGCAGTCCGACTCCAGCTACTTAAGCAATTTCATTGGGATAACCGTGCGGCCGATAAATAAGTACCTGCCATGAAATATCTACCGCGCATGAGATTTCAAGACATTTCGTAATGAACTTAGCGTTCGTTATACAAGACATTCGTACACAGGTGTTCGTGAAACAAGACATTTCGTAAAAGTAAAGCTAGGCCTATCTGCAGCCTGACTCCAGCTACCTTTAAGGCAATTTTCATTGATAACGATGTCACGATAAATAAGTAAACTAGCCATGGATAAATCACCTCGGCATGAGAATATAACCATTTAAACCCTAACCCTAGCCCTAGCACGGAAATAACCAAGAAAGTTTTCATTTCTAACCCTAACCCTATCCCAGGCGTTATATCCTACACTATACTGTCTATCCCTAACCCTATCCTAGCCCGGAAAATAACAAGAAAAGTTTTCATTTAACCCTAAACCCTACCCTTTCCCGGGCGTATATCCTAACCCATCCATGTCTAACCCTATCCCGGACCAGCAGAAAGGGGTAGGAGTAGCAGTGAGTTCAAAATTGAAACACAAAAATCATGCGTCCAGACTGCAGATAGTTTCGTCATTCGTACACAGGCGTTCGTACCTTTTGGTGTACGAAACGTCCACAGACTGGGCTATATGGCTCCCACCCCCCCCCCCCCCCCCCACACACAGTTTTAGAAATGTTTGCTTGTGTACGACTGGAAGTGTCCAAGTAGTACGAGTGACTAAGACGAACGCGTCATGGACTGAGGTACGAAACGACAGGACGAAAACGTCCAGGGTACGAAACGTCTGTATCCCGCACAGCCCACACCCACTACGCGCGCCACACCCACCCCAATGTGGGGGACATCTTTAAAGGCAGAAACAGGACAAGGAAGAAATCAGAGGTATTGCCGGTAAGAAGTTGAAAGAACTGGAAGATATTAGCAGAACGAAGTTCATATGGTAGGTGTCCAGACAGAAGGGGCGCGAAGAAAAGTAACGGTCACCAATGTCTTAGGTTGGTGTAGGAATAGAAAGAATAAGTTTGTCAGAAGCGGAATGGAGAGACTGGAGAGGTGAGTTACAGGTCAACGAGATCCGAGAGGTCGGCAGACTGATGAAGGCCGCATGAGAGAGGAGAAAAAATAGAGATTTACGCTTGCGTCAAAAGACTATTGCGGCCTTTAAATATAATAAAGATCCGGAAAAAAGGTGGATTTAAATGATAAGATATGATTGAAAGTTTACAAATTTGTAGAATTTTAAGTAAGTGTTATTAGTTTGAAAAGATTTTTAAGAAAGTTTTTAATTGCGCACAGTTTTTAGAGTATAAATTATGTTGCGATAAAATATTTTGTTTGTAAAAAATATGGGCTGTTTGTTTTAAGTCTGCAGATGTGAGGATGTTTGTATAAAAAAACCCAGGGCTACAGTAAAAATTCAGGCTTAACGCTCAAGTGAGCTTTTTTGTAAAAATCCGTGTTGTGCTCAAAAAGAAGCTTTATTATTAAAATTCTCGAAGGCCTGCTTTATCAAGCTGTATATAAAGTTAAAAACGAAAGGTATTATAAAATAATATTGTACATTATTATTACTGTTACATAGCTGTTACAAAACTATTCAGTGGGTTTTTTTTTATTAAGTTAGGTTGTATTATACGTCACCTTCAGGGACATGATACAACGTAGGGCATCTTCTCATAAGGTGCAATCCCTAATAGGTTTGAAAACATTTAAAAACTTATGAGAATTTAGTTTGAAATGATAAATTCGTTATGTTTTAAAGTACCTTCTTAAAAAGTTATGTTATTTAAGGTTTATTAGAGTTTGAGACCAGACAGACAGTCGGTCTTTTAGGTGGGCGAACCTAGCCTCAAGCAAATGATCCCCCCCATGACCAAATGTTCACAAAAAAAGATTTGGTGGGTAAGAAGATATGTACATATTATAGTACACAACTTTACATACAAATCGTTTAGTACAGTCCCAACATTTAGCCTGTGAATATAAGAAGCTTGTTAAGATTAGCTAAGTTGTTATTAAATTTTAGATTTGTTTTTTTAAATATTAACCAAGCTGTTTAATCTTGCTCCTTAGAAACAGGGACGTATGTGGTTTTACGTATGAAAATATGTAAAGTTATTATTAGAAGAGGTTATCGTGGTAAATCATTTTATTAAGGAAATAAGGGTTAACGACCTCTTTGGCTTTCGGCCATGTGGGGCAATAAGTGTTTAATTGAGGATATAAGAAATCATTTATTAAAAAGTATTATTATAATTCAAGTTTGTTTTTGTTATAAATAGGTTATGGAACCTGACCACTAATAGTCAGTATTCAAATAGATAAGTTCAGTTTTAAACCGAATCCATCAATGACCAGTTATTTATAAAGGACCGGTGTCCCCAAAAATGTAGGGACACTATCACTATGTACACATTTCACAAACAGGATCCAGTGACAAACAGTATTTCAACCGTCAAACCTGTCCCCCAGACGTATATGCATGGAAGAGAGGCTCAGGAGCTTCATATGCCAAGATAGGTTAAAATTTGTAAAAGTCAGTTTATGAATACCAGAATTGGTTTGTTTTTAAAATTTGCTATAAAAAAATCTGGTTTGTTTATGGTAATTTGGTCCTAAGATCTGACCATTGAGTAATTAGTTTTTAAAGTGAAAACAATACATTCTAATCAGAACAGTTGTATGATATGGTGATGTGTTAATAAGGGGGGAAACATACCGCCAGACGGCCTTCAGCTATAAGTAGTTTTATTTATTCATCTGTACCAGGGGGGGGGCGGCGGGGTAGCAACAAAAAAACCTCCCGCCCTGACATCATGATGAGTCTGAGGGTAAGAGAAATATACAGAGGTTTTTAAGGCTCTTACAAATAATGATATAGTAGTGGAAAATGAGAGTGGAAGGAAGTGGGGATGGTTAAAGATTCTTGTTACTCGGAACGGAGGAGGGAGGGGAAGGGAACCCTCCTCCGGC
Source organism: Phymorhynchus buccinoides (assembly GCA_017654935.2). Lineage (NCBI taxonomy): Eukaryota > Metazoa > Mollusca > Gastropoda > Neogastropoda > Raphitomidae > Phymorhynchus > Phymorhynchus buccinoides. The sequence goes on from JAGGCT020000035.1 coordinate 2,917,717, forward strand.
TCGAGCAGTGACAAGGCACGATAGGCAGTCCCAAAAAAGCGGGGGAGCACCGAGCGCAAAAGCGCGACGGTTTACGAAAGAACCCCTGCGCGCGCACCGGACACCACAAACTGCAGGGGGGAAGACTTTAAAAAATGGTGGGCTCAAAAGAGTCGCTTCGGCCTTCAGGCGATGTTTAGTTAAAAAGGAAGGGGGGAAGGGGAGCAGGAAGCAGCAAGGGCCTATACGGCCCGCGCACCGGAGGGGACTCATCCCCACCAGTAGAATAAATTTCAGTTTATATAAGATGTTTGGACATGACTAGGGAAAGTTAAGGTGAAGGTAGGACCTTGGGTTTCGCTCTCTGCGAACCCAATCTAGTCTTGCTCCCTGAGGCGCTGGGAGGCGCCACAGCGATCTCGATAGTTGCAGATGTTTAGAGCGTTCTCGGATCAATGGGAGATCTTGAGTCAGTAATCAGAGAAGAAAGGTCCCGATTAAGATTTTGGGTTGTTGGAGGTTCGGCTTGTGCCAGACTTTGGAGAATACGGATGAAGATTCTTTCAGAGATTGTTCTTCTTTGGAATATTAAGGTTACAGTGAGAGGTGTTGGGTGAGTTTGTTTTGTCAGGTGTTGTCCATATGTGTTAGTAGTGTCGTCATTATTGTCTCAGGCATTTTTTAAAGTTGCTTAGAAATCATCTCTTTCGACTTCTTCTGATCATCGTCTGAATTCTATGGATCTTTTTTCCTTTTTTTTCCGTTTATGGGTTGAGGGTGGAGATGTGATCTTCCTCCATCCCCCCAAGGCCTTCCACATGTGAATGTTCCAGAGGAGCTGGAAAAGCTAGCTATAATCAGCCTTAGTTGTTTGGTTATATCCTCTGACCCTGTTGCATAGGAGTCAGACGGACTCCCAGGGGAATCTGTTGCACTCTCCAAACTAGGTCGACTGTGGGTTGTGTCATTTTGGTTGGTATCTTTATCTTTTCGGTTGTAGGCTTTACCTCAGCCCTCCTGATGGCTCACTGTAGGGCAAGAAAGTTACTCCTCTATTTTGTGTGCCCTCAGTCGAGTGATACTGGTGTGGGCATACCTGTAGGCGGAGGAAGTCCACCGCCACAGTGATCACTTAAAATGTGACTGCAATTGGCTGAGTGTCCAGGGGCAGAGACCTGGTGCAAATTCGAGTTCGATCTGCATTGGACACGGACGAGCCCATACGAGCACACCTGCGGCATCGTTCGCAGGGCAAAGTACATGGCAAAACAGGGGAACTCTGGGCATGCGATCTTGACCAAGGCAGGCGAAATCGGCTCTAAAGATAAGTTGATGGCACGAGGAAATCTGTGCCATCTCGTTCTGAGTCTGTGTACAGAGTTGACCTCTGGGAGGTTACTTTAGAGGCTCGAGATCTTCCCGAAGGGATAGGCTAATACCCCTCAGTAGTGGCCTCAGGGATGACGCATTTAAGAATGGAAGCGATTGATGTAAGGCTTGGCTAATTTATATTGTTGAGTGCTGATAAACAGCATTGAAACAGAGGCAAGCAATTTTATGAACTTATTCTGCCTCGACTGGAAGCCAGTGTAAGTTCTTGAGGTGGGGTGGATGTAGGTCTGTACGAGGGATTTAAGGATAAACCGAGCGCATTGTTTTCTGAACTTTCTGAAGTTTGTTGATGAGGGGTTTGAGGGACAGCCTACAAGTAGGGATTGCAATAATCGATGGAGACAGTAACAAAGCTGATACTAGAGTCTGGTGGCTTCAACTGGAGATCGTGAGAGGGCACTAATACGACGGAGGTCAAAGTTCACATACGAATCAGAGTCATGACATGTGTGATCATAGTAGTGACAATCGAGGGTTACACAGTGTTTTAGAGGATGACAGAAAGGGACGGTAGCAATCGCCAATGACAAGAGAGTCAGGAAAACGAACAGAGGTGGAAGTTTCGCTGAGTGGAAACAATCATGCCTTAGTCATCATCTTCATGAGTTTAATTATGGAGGTCAGCCAGACTGACATCTGAAAACAGTATCTGCATGACAAAACTAGATCATCAATTTCATTAGATAGAAGACTTCTACAGTTGAGTATCATCAGCGAAGAGTGATGGAGAGCTGAATGCCTGGAAATGACGTCTGAAAGAGGAGAAGTGTAGAGAACAAATAGACAGGCCCCAGGAGAAGATCCCTGTTAGCACACCACAGGAAAACAGGAGGCTGGGGACAGAGTTGGTGTCCGAATGGAAACAACTGGTACGGGTGAAAGATAAGAGGTGAACACTGGAGAGTTACCAATGATGCGAAGACAGATCAAACGAGAAAGAAGAGTATTGTGGGAATGGTATCAACGTGCTGAAAGTCAAGAGAGTCAGAACGAGAGTTTCCTTCCTCAAGAGAAGAGAGACATTAACAAACATTATAAAGCAGTTTCTACTGTGACTGAAAAGGATGAATAAATCATTAGAATTGAGCTGGCAGAAGCGTGCAGAGAACAATCTTTTCCATGATCTTGACACACAAGATAGATTGAGGGTACAGGTCTGAACACTTTTAAACAATTGTGGTTCTTAAGTGAGGGCTTTTAGAGTTAAGAGGTTGACAATGGCAGGTTGGTAGACTCAGGAAGAGACCAGGAAGACAGTGAATCATTGATTATTTTGGTTAGTACAGTAACCCAAACATCCAAACATTCATACACAGAGAAGTGGGAATGGGTTCAAGGTCACTGTTTGCGGTGCAGACTTTCTCAAGATCTTCAACACATATTCTCGGGACGGAGAGAAGTGGAGAGGAGTGAAGTGCAGGTGAAAGGTTTGCCGAGTGGTTGAGAATCTGTTAGGTTTATCAAGTTCATTTGCTTGTTTCAAACTCTTGCAACAGAATCAGAACGATGTTAGGCAGAGGGAAGGAGGATAGTAGTGGCAGTTGGGCAGATTGGTGCGAGCAGACAAGTGTTAGTACTAGATAGTTCTTGCTGGATTTGGACTCAGAGAAGAGAAAATCTGCTTAGTGGTAAAAAATAGGAAAGAGGAGTGTATTATTCAAGGTGTTCAGTAGTTTTAGGTGATGAGTGAAAGAATGTTTAATCACACATACATACATCATACAGACACACAGCCTGGTTACTATTTGGAAAACCCACAGCTAAACTTGTGTCCAAACTAAAAGAAATTAATTGACATCTTCAAAGCAGATCGTAAACCTTTTATAGAGCCAGGCAAAACTTAACGTAAATTAAGTTAAAATGTTAAGGAAATGTGGTTGGCATAAGTTAAGCAGTAGGAATGATACATAAAAGTTATATGTTTTTTTTAAAAATGTGTCAAGTGTCACTGACGCTTTTAAGGCATAAACATGTGTGCACACACGACAATTCAACTGTAAAAGGAAAACTGGGCTTAATAAATTCGTCTCAAATATGTCTTGCGTCGCACCGGTAAAAAAATAAAAAATAAAGACAGATTCTCCGTCATTGTTTCGTCAACGACACCATACATAAGTTTTGTCTGTTGTTGTAAATGAATTAAATATGTCCTAAAAAAATCAATATGGTTTGTGTTTTGTGTATATTTGTTATGTTTACAGAGACGCTTGAATGGAGAGAAAAGGCTGCATATTTTGCATTATTCAATATTCATTTTAAATAAATGTGACTGACTTCATTCACACACACACAAACACACACCACTCACACACACCGCTCGTGCGCCACAGACACACACAGTGAACATACACGCCCGATACAAAGTCACACATAAACAGAAAAGACACAATTTCTTGTAAGGGAGTGTACTGTATCATTTTTTTAAAGGCATTTTCAAAGTAACTTTATTAACTACATGGACACTGTTTGCTCGGGTAATTAGCCAATGGGTAGAGGTGTTGTGTGTGTGTGTGTATCGCGTCGTGTGAGTGAGAGAGAGAAAGAGAAGATCAGAGTGCTGCACAGAGTAAGTAAGTTAGTCCGCCCCATGAGGAATAGTAAATGTATACTGTAGAATAGACCGACTCAAAAATGTGTGTGTGTGCGTGCGTGTGCGTGTGTGTGTGTATCATAAAAACAATAGGGTCAGGATGTGAACAAATTATGACGATACAGAAACCTTGTGCATAGAACACACATGTGGATTAAACATGTTTACAAACACACGCACTATGAACACACACATTAGTCGGTGAAAAATACAATATTTTATTTGAAAATTACAACATGGAACGACCATTTTATACCAGGTACATGTAACTATACAGCACAATATACCTGCAATAAGCAATTGATAATACTAATACTGCTCTGGATAACAATTTCATATAACAAGATGTAAGAATGAATTAAGAAGGCTGGGTGGCGATAGGTGTGATAAGAGAGAAAGAGTGAGCGAGTAATGTATGCGTGAGGTGAATGAGGTGGTGTGTGTGTGTGGTGTGTGTGTGTGAGACTGAGTGAGAGTTTATGCATGGTATATGTGTTAAGCCCAATCTGTGAAATGGTTTGCCAGTCGTAAAATAGCCAATATTCAAACTTGCTATTAGAAAAGCAGTATGAAAAAAAAACTTGTCCATCAGAAAACACTCAGATCAAAGACTGGGTTCAAACGACTGAGAAATTCACACCTGTAGGGGGTTAAATATTAGACTCATTTGATAAAAATGTTGATAAAACATGTGATTCAGCATGCTCAGAGTAGTCATTTGTAGACTTGGGGGTAGGTAGGCGATTGAAATACATGTAGAAAAAAGTGCTACAGTGAATCACCTTAACAAGCACTGGGCTGGGAATTGAAAATTTGATAACATTGTCCATTTTAGAAGGGGCTAATGTGCCCTATTTCTGAATAGCAATTTCACGGAATGGGCGTAACTAAAACTAGCATCTTTGATTTGTCTAAAACCTCAAGAATAAAAAAGTTTTTATCGCACTCAAGCATTGTCGAATCAATACAATGTGTAAAAAGTATAGTAGTGCTTTTAAAAAACTGGAAGTGCATAAACATATCGTCGCTGTTCGACGCTAACCGTGTTTACACAATCAGTGATACAGGAGCATCAAAAAACCTATTGTCGCCGCTACAAGTCAATCCCCATTTGATATACGCTTGACCTCTTCTACCGCAGAGTAGTAAACATGTGACACAATAAAGTTGCATTAACACCAAATTTTTCCGTGATGAATCAGTTACACGGTTAGTCACAAAGTTATTGCATTGGTCTAACAATGGAGATATGACAGCTGCAGCAGTTACACTGATTAGCGTGAACCAGTACACGCTTATGCGTCAAACCAGGCAACCAACCCGCACATACACGATTATTTCTGTGGGTATGCTATCGTGACAAATTGAGCATTTTCATTGGTCGTCAGACACAAGAATTTAAGAAGACCTGCGTGATGTCACTGAAGGAGTTTCAGTAAACAATATTTTGTCAAATTTTGTAGATACACGGTTTAGCGTCGGACCGCGACGAGATAATGCTAATCTTTGAAATCAATGTATACATGATACATGTGTTATCTGGCATACAGGGCCCATGATACAAATCTACAAAAAATATAACTCACTTTTAGGGATGGATGTAAAATGAAGAACATGCATCAACGAAACAGATGGCAAGCATACCAGCTCATGATACATTTCCTATTAAAAAAGCATTTACATGCTACAAGAATAAAAAAAGTTCAGGTAAAAGAGCATAAAAAAGAAAATAAGCACTGATATGATCATTACTTTGGATTGAGATCATCTGATCCTAACACAAAAAAACAGTGTGGTGTGGTTGAAAGACCAGTTAAAGGATATTCTTCTTTCAAACAAGAGGAAATCATGTAAACCATAATGTTAAATATACACAAATAACTGCTCAATGTACATCGAATCATTTAATAGTTTCTGACCTCATAGCAAAGCAATGCGATGTATTCAAAACACATACCCCCCCACCTTTTTTGTTTTAAAAGAGACACATTATAAATTACTTAACTCTTACTCACAGTATTTTCCCTTCCCTTTTCCAATTGTGCACTGTAGATCAACTTTTCTTTCTTCTGTAGAAATTAAAACAAACAAACAAAATGAATATCTTCTCATACGTTTTACACACATAATCTATTTCAAAGTTCGCTACCCTTCGCCCCCACGTTCTTCTCTAATACGAAGACAGCAAAAAGCTGTACACGGAATATGCGTAATGAAGCAAATTCAAGCGACTATTTTTAACAGAGACAAGCGCCTCGACACATAAACGATATTTCTTAAACATAAATAATTTACATGTCCAGGCGCTTCTGATCAATCTTTATATAGACAAGCATGAGGTGCGCACAGTGAATACTATCCTTAATAGGATAGTATCTGAGGTATTCAAGCTGGAATGTTGTCAGCAATGGTCAGGTAGCCGGATGTCTGTCCACAACTTGTCGGCCCCAGTACGTAAAACTTTCAAAATGTTTCGATCATCCCCGGAAAAACAAACACACACAAAAAAAAGGAGAAAATACAAACCACTTTAAAATATACAAAACGTGTGTTGATTCACAGAATCAGAGAGAGTGAGACAATGTAGGTGGCGGTAGAGAGAGAAATGGAGAAGAGAAGGAACAGAGAAGGAGACCCATTAAAAAACTGCGAAAACGGACACAAACGCACATGTTGCCTTATGGCCTGGGAACGCAGAAGAAGAAGAGAGAGACGAGAGAGAGAGAGAGAGAGAGACGGAGAGAGAGAGAGAAATAAGAAAGAGAACGAGGGCGAGGATATTTAAGTACACAAAAATTTGCATGGTCGGTGTTTAGTGTATAACTTGTATGACTGGTTGTTGTTGGATGCTGTGACAGTGGACTTCTGAACCTCATATGCTCATAATATCAAATAAAATTTATAAAGACGTTGTGGTAGCTTTGGGAATAAAAAAAAAACCAAAAAAAGCAGCAGTTCACCAAGAATTGCAAGAAGACAAAAAAGGCCAACACAAAAAAAAAGGAGAAAGAAAATTGACAGAATAAGTACATACCAAACATCCTTTAAGGAGTCGGTGGGCTAAAAATAAATGCAGGTGAAACACGCATAAGATAATTATAATAAATTAATGCAACTACCCAAATTGTGTTTGCAGATTCCCGACAACTTCTCATTCCATGACAGGAACTTGGTACAACGTCTTGGCAGGGGAGGGTTTTTTTCAAAAAAAAAGGAGGAAGAGGTCAAGGGGTGTCTTCACTTCCGGGTCAATAAGCAAGGCGTCAAATTTCCTTGCCTGGTTCAAAGTTCCCACAGTTCTGGCCCAGCACTGTGAAAACAAATGCATTTTCTGAACAATAGGGATATGACATCTCACCAGAAAGGTTAGTAGGATATCTTTCTATATGGACGTATCAGTTGCCACAGGGTGTTCTCATAGTTAAATGTCAAGAAAAATGATAATAGTCTTTTCATTTTGGTAGCTCAAAGGAGTGCTGCTCTTGGTAAGTTGGCAACATCTTTCTGATAGAAATGGGTTAAGAAAGATGGTAGGAATGTACGAAGAAGGTGTGTGTCAATATTGGGTAAAAAAGCATTTTTTACAAACTTTAAGCAGACAGGTATCAATGCCATGTGTCTTCTTCTTCTTCTTCAGTTAAGTGCCCACAATTTCAACAATTTGATTTTTAGGAAACTATTTCGCGAGGTCCGAAGCGGAGAAACAAAAGAAAAGATATAAATAAACATTAATAAAAAATAGAACATAAATAAATAAAATAAAAGAGAGCGAGAGCAAGAGAAACAGAGAAAACCCTAATCTACAATGACCCAGCCATCGGGTCACCTGGGACCCCAACATGATGCCGCGTCAAAACATGTTGTGGCAGGCTGTCCATGACCTATTAGCCTAGAGCCACGCAGATAAAACTTATCAGAAGCTGTTTCATCAATAAAAGAGAATTGAATAATCAGGCAGGGTAATGGGGGGCAAAGTGAGTTTCGCGGAAGAATATCCAACCGATTTCGCCATTTCATTGAAAGATGTCGACTCAAATAAAATGATGAAGTTGGCGTCAAATGAAGAAGAAGAGAAAAAGAAGCACTAGGATCACAAATCTGGAAACGTGTGGTGTGAGCTAGCCATGCACGATTGCTAACTTCGGCTGGAGTTGCTTGTTCAGTCATTCACATCCGGTAGTGAGCGATTGATAGGTCTAACGAACGTAATTTTGTCACCAAAAAAAATTCAATGCGAGAAATGCAAAAAATTAAAAAAAATTTTCGTACATTCAATTCCATTGAAAGTTTCTAGAGGAATAATGCAATAACATCTAAATTGGGCAACTTGTACTCGGCACCCCACTCATGTTTTCGATTCTGATCTCAAGTCCGATCTTTCAGTTCCATGAAATAGCTCTAAGTGATCCTAACCAGTCCCTCCTGAGAATGGAGAATGTGCTTCAATGAAAACTTCAATGCAAAATTTAGTGTTGTTGGGGCATGTGTGTGTGTGTGTGTGCATGTGCTGGGTGTGTTGTGTTGTGTGTGTGATGTGGGTGTGTGTGTGTGTGTGTGGGTGGTGTGTGTCGAACGGTGTGGTTAAACTACAACTTAGACCAAGACTTACACATGTGTCGTTTGTCGCATGCGTTTCCTCTCTCTCTCTTGTCTGTCCTTTTTAACCTGTGCTGCCCCCCAGCGTAGCCAGCGGAAGGCCTCGGAATGGTCAGAGGATGTGTACGGGGTGGTGCCCTTTGCTGTGGGCGCCGCCACCTGGCCATCTCCAGGAAGTCCTTGGGCTTTGGTGCATGATGGCGACGGCAGTGTTGGACACGTCCACGCTGTTCCTAATCGTCTCCAGATGGAGGGGTGTACCGGCGCCACAAGCTGAATTTGAAGAGAGATAGAAAAAATAACCAACAGATGCAGGATGGTGGATGCCTCGTGCCTCCATACGGGGAGCTTGACGACCCCGCCCTCCATGAGTTGATCTTCCCGTGGGGACACCTGGGGTCTTTCGTCAAGATAGTTATCCCCACCTTCTGGAATTACTGTAACTTCCTTAATCTGACACTCTCATTTACTCTGCCTTTTCCCTTGCTTACTGTCTCATCTGTATCTTTTGACTTATGGCTATTCTCCTGCCTTGAAACAAAACTTCCAAATATTTTTTCTCCTTCAGCGCCTCTGAAATGGGAATGAGTCAGCGTACGCAGCGGGGAGACCAGCGAAAAAACTGAAAACCGGACACATAATACCTACCCGTATGCATATGGCCTAGGAAAGCAGAAGAGACAGAAACTAACAATGAAACGTCACCAAATATTAACACTATTTAAAACATCTTCTGAACCAAATCCTAATAATAAGTGTGTTCAATCTTTGATAATAAAAAATGAACGTCCATCCTTCTTTTTATAAATTAATTAAATCAGTTTAGCTTAGATTGCGCATCATTGTGAAACATTTACTAAAATGGCACAACGAGACAGGGCGCAAAAGCGGCCGCGAGGCCCACTTGGCGCCTCATTTCTACTACCAGAACAAAAGTGTTATGAAAGGATCTCCGCAAGGCCTGCAAACCGATAACAAGTCAATACAAAATCAAATCAGTTTGGATAGTCTTCTTCTTCTTCTGTGTTCCCAAGGCATATGGCCGTAATAATGGTGAAAGTATGTAGGTGCAGTTGGTCTCCCGCTGCATTTCAGCCAACACATTCCAGAATGTCATTAGAGGAGGACAAAGGAGAACATTATTGGAAGAGTTTCTGGCTATGGTTTTTTGTTTATGCCTCATACATGGACCTCTATACGGAGCGTGAACAACTCCGCATCTACGAGTTCTATTACGCGGGAGGGATACAAGGGGTGGGGGTGGGGGGGGGGGGGGGGTGTTCTTTCAGTACATTCCCCCTGGAAGTTGTTCCTTGCATATCCTAATCTATCACTCTCTTTGACTCGTGCCTTACTTTTCTACTATCATCTACTATTTTTCCGACTTATGGATCCATTTTCCTGCCTTTTACACAAAACATCTCGAATAGTTGTCTGCTGAGCAACCTCTTGAAATTGGAATGTGTCAGCTGGAATGCAGCGGGGGAAATAGTAAAAGTGAAAAACCAGACACATTTGACAATTAGTACAATTCTTACCCATTAGGGCCAGATGCCCAGGGAACATAGAAGAAGAAAGAGAGTCTCTAGCTGTAAGGCAGGAGAATGGGCCACAAAGGGGACGTAACTGTTGAACATTGCTTAGGTCTTAGGCCGTGGACACCATATCTCTTATTCGTACGGAGCACGTGAATAAGTTAAAAGAAAGAAAGACACGCATTCCGTGCGTAAAAACGCGTCCGCTTATTTTGTCCTTATTTCTTTTACTTATTTAGTAGGAAATTAAAAAAAAAAGATGGTGGTACGCGGCCTTAGTGTGAGTTAGGCCGCCAGTAGGTTTTCTTTTCCCTTCAAAACTTACAGAAGTGAGATAATAATTAAAGCGTCAGGCAACGTACCGGTACTCAAAACTTTAAAAGAGTCACCATCATGTTCAAATAGCAAAGAAGGAACCAATAAAACATTGTCATTCATCAATAAGTGTGAAAGAGTGTTACAAGACAATAAACGTTTGAATAAAATTATGTACATCACACAATTCCATACTCTTCCCCACACCTTTTTTGTTTCCATGCAAGTGCCATGACGTACGCTTGGAGAATCCCCTCTCCCTTTTTTCTCTTCCAACATCTCCTCTCCATTCTCTCTCTCTTATTGTAAGAAAGCATCACCTAAAATCTGTATCCATGTCACAATCGTTTTCAGTGTCCAGTGTCTTTCTTTCTTTTTTTTTGTGGTCATTCCACCTCTCACTGTCACTCTTTTTCCCCCCCCCCCTCTCTCTCTTAATATTCCTCCTCTCTTCTCTTCCCACCCCGTCTCTCTTCTCCAACTTCCCCTCTCTCTGTCTTACCCCCCCCCTCATCTCTATCCCGTCTCCATACATACCTGTGCCCAGGGCCATCTAATTCACGGTAAAGCATGCGTCGAATGTCCACACTCCACTCCGACCATGGTACCCAGACATCAACAACAAGGAACTAATTATATAGGAAAAAAATGGACTACATGCTGCTTCTTCTATCTCGATCGCTCAGATACTTCCGTCAATTATAAGCGCAGAGCGTCATGCTGCATATGACGCCTAACTAAGAAATGTTAGCCCAGAATGTACGAACTTCGGCAGGAGGAAATTCTTTTGAAAGCGTTTATTGAAGAATACAAAAAAGCAAGATAAGCGACGTTATCCAGAAAGATGTAGATGCGGTAAGCAAGGAAAAGCAGAGTCAAAAGAGTGAATATTGATAGAAGCTACACGCACAGAACTCCAGAAGGTGGGAACTATTATACAAAAAAGGACCCGGTATCCCCAAGGGGGGAAACATGCTGCTTACCGAAAAGGAAAAAACACACCTGTGGTATGGAGGAGAGATATTATGACAGAGGACAGGCAAGGAGAGAGGGGGGGGGGGAGAGCGAGAGAGGGAGGGGAAGAGAGAGTGTGTGTTAGGGGACAGAGATGCCATGAAAAAAGAGAGGGTAGAGGAGGGGTGTGGTGGTCAAGGAACAAAATCAGAGGTAAATGGTGGCAGCAGTAAAAGTTGAGAGATAGTAAAAAGAGGAGAGAGAGGAACTACGGTGAAAGAAAGAAAGCTGCAAAAGAATGAAGAGAGAGAGAGAGTAGAGGAGGAGAGGAGGAGAGAAGAGGGGAGGAGAGAGAGAGAGAGAGGAGAAACGAAGAGATGAAAAGACACAGAGTACAAAAACACTGGAGAAGTATTAGACTTTGTAGCTTTTGCATGGTGTGTGTTTTGTTTTAATTTGTGCTTTGAAGGATTCGTTGTATGTGTGCATGTAAGTTGCGTAATGTGTGTGTGTGTGTGTTTTTCTGTACATGCCGCATCAATCTGTCGGCAGTGGACAAAATCATCATCTATTCAGCAATGATGAAGGAAAAGGATTTTCTCTGAAAATATCTTAGGGTCAGGAGGTTAGTCTTGTGTAATTCAACGGATAAAAAGCCCTTATGGTGAACAGGGACAAGTGCTCTGAGATGAATCCTAAAACTGTTCAAAATTGTGGAAAAGGCGTCTCCTCAAGTGGCGTTCTCAAGTTAAAAACCCAGTGATAATTTACTTTTTGCATCACTTTTCTCTGGAATTTTCTGAAACTACCATGCCTGATTTTCATCTTTGCCAAAGAATAACGCGAGCATGCGCGTGCACTCAAGTGTTGTTGGAGCATGCGCAGTGCACCACTCCACGCCCCGCTCTTGAGCAGGTCCAGCTCGCGTCGTGACAGAATGCAGTGGCCAGAATTGCCTGCGACAACAACGGCGCACAGGTGAGCCATTTCTGTTATTTTCTGCTTCAGTCAAAACAAATCTTTAGTTTCACATGAACAAGGTAAAGGTCGACATACAAACACACAAGCAATATTATTTATACAAAAAATGGAGTGCAAATCTAATGGAAATAAAATAATTAGGAGTTACCGGCAAATGTTAAGAATAGCCCCCTCCCTGCCCTCATTCATTAGACGGTTCATGTTAGGGGGTAGGGTTAGGAATAGGGTTTGGAAAAGGAGTTAGGGATAGGTTGAGGGTCAGAAAGTCATCAACTTTTATTTGTTTGTGGTATCTGACACTAACTAACCCTAAACCCTATCCCTAACCTATCCCAACCTAACTGAAACCGTAAATCCACACAAAACTTTAAAAAAATGGTAGTTATAGATTGACACTAAACCAACCCTAACTGAAACCCATTTTCTTGACAAAATGAATGGAAGGGCAGAGGAGCGGCATTCTTAACCATTTGCCGAGTCAACTAACAGACAGACATAAGAGAACGCACAGGGCCCTTTTCTCATTCAAGTACTCCCGTTCTTACAGATTAGGACTTGGAGTAATGTAGAAAAAAGATTTCAGTGTGTGGGGAGTCACTGGTTTACTAAAACTGTAAATGTGTAAGTCATGAGCGTTCACATCAGTTAGAACAAATGTGAAAGTGCATGTGATAACAAGAGTTGATGAAATCATGATTATGCATTCTTTGCTTTATCAAACACAAAAAAGATCAAACGGAAGTAAGTCAAATGGGATCTCCCACCTACAAGCTCAACCCTCTTTCCCCCTTGTGTCGTCGAACATTGTTTAAAAACAAATGTGTTGATGTTTTATACGACTAACTGAATATTGGAAACATCATATCGCCCTGCGTACCTTGCCTTACAAGATCATTTTTACAACAATGCTTTAAAGTAGACCCTGACGTTTTGCAAGGAAACAGGTTGAGATCACCAGAAAAAGAAAGCCTTTTAAGAATTGGAACACTCGACTTGCTCTGTTTCCTAGAAAATCAAACCGTAAAATACAACAAAAAATTTTTGGCGATTCCTCCTTGGTGGAGATGCGGAGAGAGAAGCCATTTGGATGGGGGTGGAGGCAACTCCTGGTGGTTGAAGCGTTTTTTCTTCTGTACTGCAGTAAAAAATAAAAAAGTATTTCCTTGTGTGAGCGAAAACTTCTTTGGTAAATGAATAACATTTAAAAATAAAAATAAAAGGCTTGTATGTGGAAATTTGTGGCAAACGATTGGTCTAAACTCAGGCAGCATTAGAAAAACAGATGCCTTTTCTTTCACTGAGAATTTGACCTTCCAGCACCTCCGCAAGCAGGAATCGCCGATTGGCGGTTTGATTTAGGAAACCAGAGCAAACGAGTGTTGCGATCTCGTAAAGGGGTTTCCTAGTGATCCGATGTGTTTCTTGCAAAAACTCACCATCAAGGGTGCCAGAGCTTTAAGAAGAAAGGAAAAATATTCCATGTGACTACGGCCGCAGTCCCATGGCGTCGTAGAGTTGCTTGTAGGACTGGTGCCCGGGGAACAACTGCATGGTGGTGTCCAATCTCCGAAGGCTTCACTCATGTGGTCGAAATTGTGTCAGAAAACACAAGGATGGAAAGAATTACCATGCAAAGTCTTAGACTCAACACTCACCAGGCCTAAAAAAAGGTATTGTATTATTAGGAACTTTATAATCACAGCGGGCGTCTCTGTGAAATTCGGTTGCTCCACCCCCAGGAGAGCGCGTCACAGCAGAGGCACGCCACCCAATTCAAAAATAATAATTGCGTGCAATTTGTGTGATGATGAGGAAGGGGTGGCTAACAACAAAAAAGAATTTTTAGTTGTGGACAATGCAACGATAATTAAGGACTGGAAGGGAGGGTAGTTTAGCAGTTAAAGTGTAGCCCTGTATAAACAATTTCGCAACTTGCAGGTTTTTAGAATTTCTGCATCATTTCAACTACAAGAAAGCCAATGCAGTATAGGTTATAACAGAAAACAAGTGCTGTTGAAGGCAGGTATCAGATTACTTATGAAAGAAACTATTAACCATCTTACTAAAGAAACAGACGATCGATAAAGGTTTGAAAACACTGAAATACACAAAAATCTCCATGGAACAATTGGTGTTTTTGTTGTGTTTATGTCAATATAAACATCTTATATATGGTAATGCATTTGACGAAGATTTGTCAAAGAGGAGACATTATTATATTTGCTGTTGTGGATTGATACACTGTCTAAAAGATCCAGGGATCATCCAAAGCGGAAGCCACTTGAACACTATGGTACAAGTGCATCAGCTAGGGGGGAAATGCGGTGTGACTTTCGACACCCACCAGTAGGCAGCCACACTCTGTCTTCGCGGGAATCAATTCTATAATTCAGATGTACAGGATTGCGGACCTGAAATGGGCCAAGTCGTGGCTTGGCAATCCTGGCCATTTCTTTCATGAGGTGCTCCGTGCAGGAGATGGCAAAACCGCGGGTGAGGAAGGACTCACACACGCGACGAAACAAGCAAACAATAAGGAGTCACAGAGCGCTCTTTTTTTTTGTTTCAGGGCAAAAAAAAGGCCCTCTTCACCCTGTTTCGCGGCCCAACATTGCTCACTTCATACTACACTCTTCTTCCCCATCTCTCCATCTCAAAATCACCCCACCCCCACCGTGGGTACTGCTGTTCAGGTTATACTGTATTTTCAGACTAAAGGCGATACTTTTCCCCCAGACTGAGACCTTGTGCTGTTAAATGAATAATAATATAGAGAAAACAGTTGTATAGGTCATAGAATGTATGATCGCCAAGAACAATTGGACTTGTCTAAGGTTGGGGTCAAGATGACTAACTAACGGGGCAGGGGGGGGGGGGGAGAACTACAAAGATATTACAACATGCCACAGCACAATCACGCGAGATAATTAAAAACATTATACATCACAACATTGTCTGAAAATCACATGTGTTGTGGCATACAGACAGTTATCAGGTGGATTTTGAGATAGCGGAGGTTGAAGAAAGTTTGGTAGTTCAAACACACTGTTAGGCATAACGGTGTGGTGCAGAAATGTGACATAGGTGGTGAAAGGGTTAAACTCAGACTCACCTTATGGGACAGGACTTCAGTCACAAATCTGTAAAAGAAATACATTCAAAAAAATATAAATAGTGAAAAAATATCCAGACAGGAGAAAGCATTTAAGCATTCAAAACTGCTGTTCTTAAATTGATAGCTATGAGTTTGCATACAACAGAAAAACGGAAACAAGCAATATAAGTGCAATTTACAGATCTTAAAAAGTTGACCATAAACAGAATAATTAGTATTAACCCCTTCACTGCCGAGAGATAATGGATTTCTTGCATTGCTCCGTGCCAAGCCAAATTCGGCCTTCGGAGGGTTGCTTCACTGATCTGTCCACTGCTCATCCATTTGTTGATGTCACAAGGTTAAAAACAAAAGATGTAGAAAGGGAAAGAACTGTGTAGATGTACTTTTTTTCCAAAGAGTATGGAACAGTTTACAGCTTTTCCCCATTTAAGTCGCTCAAAATTCAATGACGAAGACACCCAGTAGTAGACACGGTTATAGGCGTACAGCATAGTGCAAACAGCCCTGCAGACAAGAGGTAGGCAGTGGAGGGGTTAAGTTGTATTTCATGTTCATCATATGGACAATTTTTGTCACAATAATAAATCCCTGAAATGTTCACAATGACTTTCTCTATACTCCCACCCCCAATCTGTCTCTGTTCTCTATGTGAGACATGACCTTACGACAAGTTCCCATACACACGAAATTACAATACACTCTGTCTATCTGTCTTCCGTCTCTCTCCACATTCTGATAAACCACGTTGATCATCTTTCCATCGCAGACCTTTTGGTGTCGGCAATGGAGTTTTCCGTCTTCTCGATGTAAAAGTCAGGTGAGTTCTGATCCATGTTGACCTTGCCAACCAACGCACGTTGACCCAGCTCCACTGGAAACGCATAACACCACACACACACAAACATGCATATAAACATGTATGTATAAACACAAAAGCACACATATCACATAACACACACAAACATGCATATAAGCATGTACGTAAAAGCACACCCAGCACACACACACACACACACATACACACATACCACATACAGACACTCACAAACACATGCACAAAAGACTCTAAAAGGGTAAGATGGACTACTTAAGAGTTACGGCGAACCGGACTGATAGAGTTATCGTTAGTTGGGGTAGTTACACCATTCACAATGGCGGCTATCCAAAGTATAACTGACTCATGAAAAGATAACTCTCTCAGGTTTGAAAAAAAGAGCTATGTAACCTAAATGTGTCACGTTTAAAAGGGACATAACCAGTGTTTCTGTCCTCACTACTCATATAGGGAAAAGAGACCGGATGTTAGTCTTTTCTTTTTCAGTGTCTTTGACATGCACACAGCATAGCATTAACCTCAGAAGAGCATGCACACATATAGACACATCCAGGCACATACACACACACGCAAACAAATACATATGCACATACACTTATTCCCACCATAAACACACACACACATGATAAGTATGAGGAAAAAACCCTGAAGACTTTTAAACTCCTCAAAATCCAAAAGATCGAGAACATACACACATGCGTGCACAGAGACACAGATACATCTTTTGCTTTTACTTGCTTTTGATATGTCCACGTTAAAAGAATAATTTGGATATAGTGCATATTACTTAAATACCATTGTGCACGCACACCAACACACAGCTCTAGTCTTACCAGCAGCTTCATACAAGTACATGGTGGTGTCAGTGTGTATGCTGGAGAAGTAACTGGCACACACAAAACACACACACACACAGTCTTACCAGCAGCTTCATACAAGTACATGGTGGTGTCAGTGTGAATGCTGGAGAAATAACTGGCACACACAAAAACAACACACACACACACACAGAGTCTTACAAGCAGCTTCATACAAGTACATGGTGGTATTGGTGTGTATGCTGGAGAAGTAACTGGCACACACAAACACACACACACACATACAATCTTACCAGCAGCTTCATACAAGTACATGGTGGTATCAGTGTATGCAGAAGTAACTGGCACAGACACACACACAAACACACACAAACACACACAGATACACACACACACACAGAGTCTTACCAGCAGCTTCATACAAGTACATGGTGGTATCGGTGTGTATGCAGGAGAAGTAACTGGCACACAGAGACACACACAAACAAACACACACACACACACACACACACACACAGTCTTACCAGCAGCTTCATACAAGTACATGGTGGTATCAGTGTGTATGCTGGAGAAATAACTGGCACACACACAGACACAGACACACACATGCAAACACACACACATACACATACAGACACACACACACACACACACAGAGAGTCTTACCAGCAGCTTCATACAAGCACATGGTGGTATCAGTGTGTATGCTGGAGAAGTAACTGGCACAGGTGGTACCACTCCTCAACGTCCTCCTCTGAACAACACAACATCATCGACATTGTCATCAATGTTATCTTCTTCGTGTTGTCATCTTTAATAAAATTACTGAAATACTTTACTACTCTGTAACGTCCTAACATCTAAAAACAACAACATCATCCACGATCATTGTCATTAATGTCATTTTCTTTGACTTTATTTTGCTGTCTCCAGTAAAGTCAAATAAATATAAAACCAAAATACAATTATTTTAGTGTAACATATCGGGAGAGTAAAAAATACAGTTACAGATAGTAAATCTACATATTTTTTAAAAAGGGATTTAAGTTTCTGAAAAAGCTCTTCAAACTATTTACTGAGCTTACAGTCTGCACACATCCATAAGTGAAAGCTTAAAAAGGAAAGAAAAATACACATTAACATTACAACTGTATATATTATTATGCCCACAAAAAAATTCACACACGCACCCAAACGCACACGTATGCAAGCGCACACACACACATACACACAACATGCACACATGTGAACACACACACACACAACATGCACAGATGTGCACACACACACACAAACACATAGAAAAAAGATGCACACACACACGCACACACACACTTGCACACACATACATACATTCATTACAGGAAAGGTACACACACACTCTCTCTCTCTCTCGTTCTCTCTCTTTCTCACTCACACACACACAGCGCATTGAGCCTGGCAGGCAAACTCAGCCTCTTTGTACTTGGCCTCTATGTAGAAGAAGCAATGTGTTGAGACACACACACAATTACACATACTTTTCGGACTATAAGGCACACCTTTGTATAAGGCGTACCCCCTAAATTTTACCCAAAGTTCAGATTTTCGTACTATATTTTGTTAGTCATTTCATAAGGCGCAGGGGCCTGAGTCTTGGAGAAAAAATGTATCGTCTTATAGTCCGAAAAATATGGTAAATAGTGTGAGGATGTTTCCGTACCATCATGGCGCAGTGAGCCTGGCGGGCAAACTCAGCCTCTTCGTACTTGGCCTCCATGGGGAAGGTGTAGGTGTTGAGACACACAGATAATTAAATAGTGAGGATTTTTCCTTACCACCATGGCGCGGTGAGCCTGGCGGGCGAACTCAGCCTCTTTGTACTTGGCCTCCATGGGGAAGGTGTAGGTGTTGAGACACACAGATAATTAAATAGTGAGGATTTTTCCTTACCACCATGGCACGGTGAGCCTGTCGGGCGAACTCAGCCTCTTTGTACTTGGCCTCCATGGGGAAGGTGTAGGTGTTGAGCCAGTCCAGGAGCCCCAGGTCCGTGCCCAGGGCCTGGATGGGCAGCTGGGGGGAGTGGATGTGGCAGTCCACCATGCCTGGCATCAAAAACTGCCTGCACAGAGAGAGAGAGAGGGTGGGGGGGAGAGAAAGAGAGAGAGAGAGAGAGAGAGAGAGAGAGAGAGAGAGAGAGAGAGAGAGAGAGAGAGAGAGAGAGAGAACAATTTGAACATTTTTTTAATTGCAAAGGCCACCGACCTATCTGCAAGGAGGTCAAAACAATTTAAATATCTCTCTCCCTCATACACACACACACACATGTGCGCGCATATTCTCATGTGTGAGAAAGAGAGAGAGGGGGTGTACTCTTTAGTGGCTCTTGTTTTACTTTCATTATTGTTGGTGTCAAAATTGTTGTCAGCTTCATTATCATTATCATCATGATCCTCCTTTTCCTCCCAATTGTGCTGTTCATTTTTCGTCATCGCCATCATCAACATCGTTATCAACATCTTCCTCCAACTCCTCATTACAATCACCATCACCATCACCATAATCATCATGTGTGTGTGTGTGTGTGTGTGTGTGTGTGTGTGTGTGTGTGTGTGTGTGTGTGTGTGTGTGTGATGTGTTTGCGCGTGTGTGAAAGGTTTTAAAAATGATTGTTTGTTTGTGTATGTGCGTGCAAGTGTGTGTGTGTGTGTGTTTTGTGTGTGTGTGGTGTGCGTGTGCGTGTGTGTGTGTGTGTGTGTGTGCACGCACGCGCATGCATAAATATACAGCATGCTCAAATCGTACATAAATTTGATGTAATTGCATGAATGTTTATTTTTTAAGTTCCACGGGAACATTTGTTCAAAATGAAAATGGAAAACGTGGAAATTAAAGGTGCAGTAGCTCATAACCATTCCACCATATATGCTAGTCCTTAAGACAAGACACCTTTTACGTAACTCATAGTCATGTTGGTTTTAGCTCCAGTTAAATACAAAGAGCCAGATTAGAGCTTTCAGCATCACAGAAGCAGAT
Source organism: Phymorhynchus buccinoides (assembly GCA_017654935.2). Lineage (NCBI taxonomy): Eukaryota > Metazoa > Mollusca > Gastropoda > Neogastropoda > Raphitomidae > Phymorhynchus > Phymorhynchus buccinoides. The sequence continues at coordinate 2,937,848 of JAGGCT020000035.1, forward strand.
CTATTATTAGCTGGCAAGGGAATTGAAGGCTGGGAGAGATGTACGGATCGAGGGAGCAAAAGAGAGGATGGGAATAACGAAGCATGTTGGAAATTGCTAACACTGTTGTGATTCATAAGGATATAGGACGTAAAGGCTCAGCTTAACTTCACTGTGTGTTTAGTTTATTCGTTTTTTTCATGTTTTTCTCCTTTTTTTCATCGTATTTTCCTTCTTGTTATTGTGTCAAGTTATAAGTTCTTAGTAGGGATAAGCCAGTACACCACGCACTATGAATCCCAGGCATATGACATATTTAGCCTAATATTTAAAAAAATGCATACTCTTGATCTTTATTAAGTCAATAAATTAGTCTTGAATAGAGTTGAGAACCGGTTCAAAAATTCGGAACCGGTTTTAAACCGGTTTTCCCTCTTCGATCCGGTTTTACCGAACCGTTTAAAAAAAACCCACAGTACTCGCATCACTAGTTTGACAGTTTGTCAGAATATTCACACATACGCACGCACGTGCACACACTATTACACAATAAAGAAACTTGTGATTTATGACTACACACACACACACACACACACACACACACTCAATTCAAACTCAAACACCAGTCAAAGTCAAAGCCATACACCACCACAAACTAGAAACAGCTACTCTTGGTTTACAAACACCCAATCTGCGCTGAGAATCAGTGTTGTTCTTCGAAAAGAATGCGTTATTCTAAGAAAAACTTACTTTCAGTTTGCAGTTAAAAAAACCGGTTCACAGCAACTCGAACCGGTTTTTCGAACCGCGAAAGTTTAGCACCGGTTTTTCGGTTCAAACCGGTTTTCCCCGCCACCTCTAGTCTTGAATGGGTGAGTCACAGAGACTGGTTGGAAAGGAAAAGGGGGAAAAAAATGACGAGAAAAATAGAATTAGGTCTAAAGTGAGAAGCCGGTGCTGCTGTGGGTGCGTTGTAGTAAAGTATGATGTGTAAAGGTAATGTTGGTGTTAGTTTGTTAAAGTAAAAGTATGATGTGTGAAGGTAATGTGGGTGTTAGTTTGCTATAGTAAAGTATGATGTGTGAAGGTTAAAAAAATAAAAAAAAATTAAATGTTGCGGTCCACAAAACCATCTGTTTCATACCAGCTTATACCTTTGAGGAAGTAATTACGTACGTAATACAGACAATGTACCAATGTAAATAGTATTGGGCATTTCAAAACATCGCCATAAATATTTGATTAGCATACATGTATGTTGACACGATGGGATGAAAGAGTGATTGAAAGCAGGAACTTTTGAATGAATGAAGAAAAGAAATACAAATGATTGAATATCATAAAAAACACACTAAAATATAGGCCTGTTCTGGGGCACTTTTTAAAGCCATAATATAGAAATTTGGGCCTATGTTTGTGTGTGTGTTTTTTAAAGACAAAAGTCACTATATACAAATACAGGCTTACTTGACAGTACAGTGGAACCTCCCTTATAAGACACTCCCTCACCATATAAGACCTACTTCCACTGAGACATTGCCTTTTCTTAGTAAATATTAAAATTACCTCCTTATAAGACCTCATTTTGGATGCTTTTTGAAGGTCTTATAAGGGAGGTTCCACTGTATTTAAAAATTCACCATAGATGCTTACATTTGATGCACTTTTTTCTTAGTCACTACATACAGGCCTACATTGGAGATTAAATGTCGCCATCAAAATGTTCATAATCATCGTCATTGTAACATATTGCATTCATTATGTTAGTATCAACTTTATTATCATCACCATCATCATCATCAAAGCTGCATTACCATCCTCATCCCTGCATACATCATATTCGTCGTTATCATCACCATCATGTCACTGTCGTTATAATCATAACATTAAAAAAGCATCATCGTGGTTGTCATCATTACTATGAATCATCATCATCAATGCATGGCTACATCACAAAGAACAAAAATGTTGTTAAAGCATTAATGATCAATTTGCATGAATGAATTGCAGAGATCCAGCTATCGTTATTATTATCACAGCCAATCTGGTCATCAGTACGGTGAGTACCGGTAGACTTAAACAGCTGGCGACAGATGGTATATAATTTAAAATTCTATAAGCCCACATAATATTATTAACTCTTAGAGCACCATGTCTTTTTTGATGTTCTTGGTTATCCGTTGCATCTCAACCGACAAGAGGGAAGTAACTATTTTCTTCTTCCGAGTACACTTGCATTGCTTTTTGTTGTTGAAAAATCACTGACATAAGCTCTGAAAGTAGACAAACACATGGCAGGATACTTGGCAGTGAATGTCTTTGCATTTGGTGGGAGTGAAGTGTGATGTACTGGGCGAATGTTTTCACCCATGGTGCTAGAAGAGTTAATGTGTAATAAATGGCACAAAGGTTTACATCTGACAGTTATTTTGCCTTCTATGATAGAATTGATAACAGTTGTAAGTGAATTAATACTTTTGGTTGATTTTAGTTTTAGCCACACAAATCATCTGTTTCTTTAATCAACGTCTCTTTTTGTTTTTCCTTTTCCCTGTATCTGTCTATCTGCCTGTATCTCTCTCTCTCTCTCTCTCTCTCTCTCCCTCATCTCTCTTCTCTCTCTCTCTCTCTCTCTCTCTCTCCACATCATCTTCCAAACCTTTCTCTATAGCCCCTCCTTATGTCCCCTGCCTAGCCCACTCTCACATAAAAAATAATAATTTTAAATAACAATTTACAGCTGTCACTTCACAGACGCAAAACACACAAAATTAATATATAATTATATGATCAGAATGTTTCTTATTCTTTATGACCATTTTACCTCTTAATATTAAGAGGTAAAATGGTCATAAAGAATAAGAAACATTCTGATCATATAATTATATATTAATTTTGTGTGTTTTGCGTCTGTGAAGTGACAGCTGTAAATTGTTATTTAAAATTATTATTTTTTATGTGAGAGTGGGCTAGGCAGGGGACATAAGGAGGGGCTATAGAGAAAGGTTTGGAAATGATGTGGAGAGAGAGAGAGAGACGACGAGAGAGAGAGAGAGAGAGCGGAGACCCCCGAGAGAGAGAGAGATACAGATACAGGCAGATAGACAGATACAGGGAAAAGGAAAAACAAAAAGAGACGTTGATTAAAGAAACAGATGATTTGTGTGGCTAAAACTAAAATCAACCAAAAGTATTAATTCACTTACAACTGTTATCAATTCTATCATAGAAGGCAAAATAACTGTCAGATGTAAACCTTTGTGCCATTTATTACACATTAACTCTTCTAGCACCATGGGTGAATACATTCACCCAAGACGTCACACTTCACTCCCACCAAATGCAAAGACATTCACTGCCAAGTACCCTGCCATGTGTTTGTCTACTCTCAGAGCTTATGTCAGTGATTTTTCAACAACAAAAAGCAATGCAAGTGTACTCGGAAGAAGAAAAAGTTACTTCCCTCTTGTCGGTTGAGATGCAACGGATAACCAAGAACATAAAAAAGACATGGTGCTCTAAGAGTTAATAATATTATGTGGGCTTATAGAATTTTAAATTATATACCATCTGTCGCCAGCTGTTTAAGTCTACCGGTACTCACCGTACTGATGACCAGATTGGCTGTGATAATAATAACGATAGCTGGATCTCTGCAATTCATTCATGCAAATTGATCATTAATGCTTTAACAACATTTTTGTTCTTTGTGATGTAGCCATGCATTGATGATGATGATTCATAGTAATGATGACAACCACGATGATGCTTTTTTAATGTTATGATTATAACGACAGTGACATGATGGTGATGATAACGACGAATATGATGTATGCAGGGATGAGGATGGTAATGCAGCTTTGATGATGATGATGGTGATGATAATAAAGTTGATACTAACATAATGAATGCAATATGTTACAATGACGATGATTATGAACATTTTTGATGGCGACATTTAATCTCCAATGTAGGCCTGTATGTAGTGACTAAGAAAAAAGTGCATCAAATGTAAGCATCTATGGTGTAATTTTTAAATACAGTGGAACCTCCCTTATATAGACCTTCAAAAAGCATCCAAAATGACTTCTTATAAGGGAGGTAATTTTAATTTTAATACTTCACAACAAAGAAAGGCAATGTCTCAAGAGAAGTAGGTCTTATAGGAGGAGAGGAGTAATTATAAGGGGAGGCCTTCCACTGTACTGTCAAGTAAGCCTGTATTTGTATATAGTGACTTTTGTCTTTAAAAAACACACACACAAACATAGGCCCAAATTTCTATATTATGGCTTTAAAAAGTGCCCCAGAACAGGCCTATATTTTAGTGTGTTTTTTATGATATTCAATCATTTGTATTTCTTTTCTTCATTCATTCAAAAGTTTTTTTGTTTTTTTTCTTTTTGTTCCTGCTTTCAATCACATCTTTCATCCCATCGTGTCAACATACATGTATGCTAATCAAATATTTATGGCGATGTTTTGAAATGCCCAATACTATTTACATTGGTACATTGTCTGTATTACGTACGTAATTACTTCCTCAAAGGTATAAGCTGGTATGAAACAGATGGTTTTGTGGACCGCAACATTTAATTTTTTTTTATTTTTTTAACCTTCACACATCATACTTTACTGGAATCAAACTAACACCAACATTACCTTCACACATCATACTTTACTGTAGCAAACTAACACCAACATTACCTTTACACATCATACTTTACTACAACGCACCCACAGCAGCACCGGCTTCTCACTTTAGACCTAATTCTATTTTTCTCGTCATTTTTTTCCCCCTTTTCCTTTCCAACCAGTCTCTGTGACTCACCCATTCAAGACTAGAGGTGGCGGGGAGGAGCGGGGGAAAACCGGTTTGAACCGAAAAAACGGTGCTAAACTTTCGCGGTTCGAAAAACCGGTTCGAGTTGCTGTGAACCGGTTTTTTAACTGCAAACTGAAAGTAAGTTTTTCTTAGAATAACGCATTCTTTTCGAAGAACAACACTGATTCTCAGCGCAGATTGGGTGTTTGTAAACCAAGAGTAGCTGTTTCTAGTTTGTGGTGGTGTATGGCTTTGACTTTAACTGAGTGTTGAGTTGAATTGAGCGTGTGTGTGTGTGTTGTGTGTGTGTGTGTGTCATAAATCACAAGTTTCTATTATTGTGTAATGTGTGCACGTGCGTGCGTATGTGTGAATATTCTGACAAATATGTCAAACTAGTGATGCGAGTACTGTTTTTTTTTTTTAAACGGTTCGGTAAAACCGGTTCGAAGAGGGGAAACCGGTTTAAAACCGGTTCGGATTTTTGAACCGGTTCTCAACTCTATTCAAGACTAATTTATTGACTTAATAAAGATCAAGAGTATGCATTTTTTTAAATATTAGGCTAAATATGTCATATGCCTGGGATTCATAGTGCGTGGTGTACTGGCTTATCCCTACTAAGAACTTATAACTTGACACAATAACAAGAAGGAAAATACAGATGAAAAAAAAGGAGAAAAACATGAAAAAACGAATAAACTAAACACACAGTGAAGTTAAGCTGAGCCTTTACGTCCTATATCCTTATGAATCACAACAGTGTTAGCAATTTCCAACATGCTTCGTTATTCCCATCCTCTCTTTTGCTCCCTCGATCCGTACATCTCTCCCAGCCTTCAATTCCCTTGCCAGCTAATAATAGATCTGCTTCTGTGATGCTGAAAGCTCTAATCTGGCTCTTTGTATTTAACTGGAGCTAAAACCAACATGACTATGAGTTACGTAAAAGGTGTCTTGTCTTAAGGACTAGCATATATGGTGGAATGGTTATGAGCTACTGCACCTTTAATTTCCACGTTTTCCATTTTCATTTTGAACAAATGTTCCCGTGGAACTTAAAAAATAAACATTCATGCAATTACATCAAATTTATGTACGATTTGAGCATGCTGTATATTTATGCATGCGCGTGCGTGCACACACACACACACACACACACACGCTACTCGCGCACACACACACACACACACACACACACACACACACTTGCACGCACATACACAAACAAACAATCATTTTAAAACCTTCACACACGCGCAAACACATACACACACACACACACACACACACACACACACACACACACACACACACACACACACCACACACATGATGATTATGGTGATGGTGATGGTGATTGTAATGAGGAGTTGGAGGAAGATGTTGATAACGATGTTGATGATGGCGATGACGAAAAATGAACAGCACAATTGGGAGGAAAAGGAGGATCATGATGATAATGATAATGAAGCTGACAACAATTTTGACACCAACAATAATGAAAGTAAAACAAGAGCCACTAAAGAGTACACCCCCTCTCTCTCTTTCTCACAACATGCAGAAATAGGCAGGATACATGTTTGTGACTTGTGTTTGCGTTGTGTGAAGGGGAGAGAGATATTTAAATTGTTTTGACGTTACAGAATAGGTCAGGTTGCCTTTGCACAATTACGAGCAAATATGTTCAAATTGTTCCTCTCTCTCTCTCTCTCTTCTCTCTCTCGGTATCTCTCTCCTGAAATCTCTCTCTCTCTCTCTCTTTTTATATATCTCTCTCTCTCTTTCTGCTCCCACACCTCCTTCTCTCGTATCATCTGTGCAGGCAGTTTTTGATGCCAGGCATGGTTGAGCGGCCACACTCCCACTCCCCCCCAGCTGCCCATCCAGGCCCTGGGCACGGACCTGGGGCTCCTGGACTGGCTCAACACCTACACCTTCCCCATGGAGGCCAAGTACAAAGAGGCTGAGTTCGCCCGACAGGCTCACCGCGCCATGGTGGTAAGGAAAAATCCTCACTATTTAATTATCTGTGTGTCTCAACACCTACACCTTCCCCATGGAGGCCAAGTACAAAGAGGCTGAGTTCGCCCGCCAGGCTCACCGCGCCATGGTGGTAAGGAAAAATCCTCACTATTTAATTATCTGTGTGTCTCAACACCTACACCTTCCCCATGGAGGCCAAGTACGAAGAGGCTGAGTTTGCCCGCCAGGCTCACTGCGCCATGATGGTACGGAAACATCCTCACACTATTTACCATATTTTTCGGACTATAAAGCGATACATTTTTTCCACCAGACTCAGACCCATTGCGCCTTATTATGTGACTAACCAATATAGAGTAAGAAACTCTTGAACTTTGGGTAAATATTTAGGGGGTACGTGAAAGCAAATTCCACTTATACAAGGTCGTGCCTTTATAGTCAGCGTAAAAGTATGGTCTAATTGTGTGGTGTGTTCTCAACACATTGCTTCTTTCTTCAGCATAGAGGCCAAGTACAAAGAGGCTGAGTTTTGCCTGCCAGGGCTCAATGCGCTGTGTTGTGTCGCGCGTGATGGAGAAAGAGAGAGAACGTACGAGAGAGATGAGAGTGTCGTGTGTACCTTTACTGTAATGAATGTTATGTATGTGTCGTGTGCACGTGTGTGTGTGCGTGTGTTGAGTGTGTGCCTCTCACGCTAGTGTGTTTGTGTGTGTTGGTGTGTGCACATGCGTTTGTAGCATGTTCCGTGATGTGTGTGTGGTTCACATGTGTTGCAGGTTTGTGTGTATGTGTGTGTGTGCGCTTGCATACGTGTGCGTTTGGGTGCGTGTGTGAATTTTTTTGTGGGCATAATAATATATACAGTTGTAATGTTAATGTGTATTTTTCTTTCCTTTTTAAGCTTTCACTTATGGATGTGTGCAGACTGTAAGCTCAGTAAATAGTTTGAAGAGCTTTTTCAGAAACTTAAATCCCTTTTTAAAAAATATGTAGATTTACTATCTGTAACTGTATTTTTTACTCTCCCGATATGTTACACTAAAATAATTGTATTTTGGTTTTATATTTATTTGACTTTACTGGAGACAGCAAAATAAAGTCAAAGAAAATGACATTAATGACAATGATCGTGGATGATGTTGTTGTTTTTAGATGTTAGGACGTTACAGAGTAGTAAAGTATTTCAGTAATTTTATTAAAGATGACAACACGAAGAAGATAACATTGATGACAATGTCGATGATGTTGTGTTGTTCAGAGGAGGACGTTGAGGAGTGGTACCACCTGTGCCAGTTACTTCTCCAGCATACACACTGATACCACCATGTGCTTGTATGAAGCTGCTGGTAAGACTCTGTGTGTGTGTGATGGTGTGTGTGTCTTGTATTTATGTGTGTGTGTTTGTCATGTGTTGTGTCTGTGTCTGTGTGTATAGGCCAGTTTATTTCCTCCAGCATACACACTGCTACGCACCCATGTACTTGTATTAAGCTGCTGGTTAAGACTGTGTGTGTGTGTTGTGTAGTGTGTGTGTGTTGTGTTAGTGTGTGTCTCTGTGTGCCAGTTTACTTCTCCTGCATACACACCGATAACCACCATGTACTTGGTTGAAGCCTGCTTGTAAAGACTCTGTGTGTGTGTGTGTGTTTGTGACTATTTGTGTGTGTGTGTGTGCGTGTGTTTTGTGTGTGTGTCCCCTGTGGACAGTTTACTTCTGCCATACAGAGTGATACCACCATGTACTTGTATGAAGCTGCTGGTAAGACTGTATGTGTGTATGTGTTTGTGTGTGCCAGTTACTTCTCCAGCATACACACCAATACCACCATGTACTTGTATTACGCTGCTTGTAAGACTCTGTGTGTGTGTGTGTGTTTGTGCGTGCCAGTTATTTTCTCCAGCATTCACACTGGACACCACCATTGTACTTGTATGAAGAGGCTGCTGGTAAGGGACTGTGTGTGTGATATGTGTTTGCGTTGTGTGACAGTTACTTCTCCAGCATACACTACTGACCACACCATGTTACTTTGTAATGACGCTGCTGGTACGACTAGGAGTACGGTGTGTTGGTGTGCGGTGGACACCAATGGTATTTAAGTATTATAGCACACTATATCCAAATTATTCTTTTAAAACGTGGACGATATCCAAAAGCACACAGTGAAACAGCAAAAGATGTATCTGCTGTACATCTGTGCTAGAGTTTTATTTTTTTTGTTTTTAGGTTGTTGCATGTGTGTATGTTCTCGATCTTTTGGATTTTGAGGAGTTTAAAAGTCTTCAGGGTTTTTTCCTCATACTTATCATGTGTGTGTGTGTTTATGGTGGGAATAAGTGTATGTGCATATGTATTTGTTTGTGTGTGTGTGTATGTATGCATATGTTGTCTATATTGTGGCATGCACCTGCTTCAGGTCTGCATATCACAAAGACAACTGAAAAGAATAAGACTAAACATCCCGTCTCTTTTCCCTATATGAGTTAGTGAGGACAGAAACACTGGTTATAGTCCCTTAAAAACAGTGACACATTTAGGTTACGATTAGCTCATTTGTTCAAAACCTGACAGGAGAGTTATCTTTTCATGAGTCAGTTATACTGTTGGATCAGCCCGCCACCAATGTGGCATGGTGTATACTCACCCCAGTTAACGAGTAACTCTAGTCACAGCCCGGCTGCGCCGTAAACTCGTAAGTAGTTCAGCCAACTTACCCGTTTTTTTAGAGTCTTTGTGCAGTGTTTGTGGAGTGATTCTGTTATGTGTGTATGTGTGTGTTTGTGTGTAGGGTGTGTGTGTGTGTGCTTTTGTGTTTTTACGTACATGCTTTATATCCATGTTTGGGTGTGTTATGTGATATGTGTGCTTTTGTGTTTATACATACATGTTTATATGCATGTTTGTGTGTGTGTGTCCTGTAGTCTTGTGTATGCGTTTCTTCGAGTGGAGCTGGGTCAACGTGCGTTGGTTGGCAAGGTCAACATGGATCAGAACTCACCTGACTTTTACATCGAGAAGACGGAAAACTCCATTGCCGACACCAAAAGGTCTGCGATGGAAAGATGATCAACGTGGTTTATCAGAATGTGGAGAGAGACGGAAGACAGATAGACAGAGTGTATTGTAATTTCGTGTGTATGGGAACTTGTCATAAGGCCATGTCTCACATAGAGAACAGAGACAGATTGGGGGTGGGAGTATAGAGAAAGTCATTGTGAACATTTCAGGGATTTATTATTGTGACAAAAATTGTCCATATGATGAACATGAAATACAACTTAACCCCTCCCCTGCCTACCTCTTGTCTGCAAGGGCTGTTTTGCACTATGCTGTACGACTATAACCGTCAGCACTACTACTGCGGTTGTCTTCGTCATTGAATTCTGAGCGAGCCTAAATGGGGAGAGAAGCTGAGAACATGTTCGCCATACTGTTTTTGGAAAACGGAAAACGACATCTACACAGTTCTTATCCTTTCTATAATTTTTTGTTTTTAAACTTGGTGACATCAACAAATGGATTAGCAAGGTGGAACAGATCTAGTGAAGCAACCCTCTCCGGATCGGCCGAAATATGGCTATGGCACGGAGCGATGCAAGAAACACCATGATACGTCTCGTGCGAGTGAAGGGGTTAATACTAATTATTCTGTTTATGGTCAACTTTTTAAGATCTGTAAATTGCACTTATATTGCTTGTTTCCGTTTTTCTGTTGTATGCAAACTCATAGCTATCAATTTAAGAACAGCAGTTTTGAATGCTTAAATGCTTTCTCCTGTCTGGATATTTTTTCACTATTTATATTTTTTTGAATGTATTTCTTTTACAGATTTGTGACTGAAGTCCTGTCCCATAAGGTGAGTCTGAGTTTAACCCTTTCACCACCTATGTCTCATTTTCTGCACCCACCGTTTTAACAACTCACGTCAC
>JAGGCT020000035.1:2949068-2988151 GCA_017654935.2 Phymorhynchus buccinoides
ATCTATCTTGTGTTTCAATATTGTTACTGACTTATGGTTTGAGAAATACACAGCGATGTTTAATAATGTTTAATGATCAAAAACCTACTAACGTGAATAATGGAATTTTTCACACCCAAACAATATTCCTAATTCAAATCCCGTTTTCCCTAAGCCGCCATTACACGCACCGCATAATACATCGTGCAACATGAATGGGTCTCTGCTGTTTGGAATTATATGGGCATAATACATTGGCAACACGCATGTCTCTGCTGTTTGGGATTTTCGGGGCATAATCATTGTGCACATAGTAGGTGCTCTGCTGTGTGGATTATATGGGCAAATACATTGTGTCAACGAATAGGCTCTCTCATGTGGGAATTATATGGGACTTAATACATTGTGCAACATAATGGGTCTCTCCTTGTGGAATTATATTGGCAAATACATGTGCAACATGTAATAGCTCCTGTACAGTTATTATATGGCGTAACACATTGTGCAACATGAACCGTCTCTTGTCTTCCTGTCAGAATTAGACGGGATAAAGCTTATTTTTCCACCATTTTTAATCAGACCAGGTCTCAAACTGCACTTCACTTGCTTTTGTTTCTAATGCTTGGGCACTCTTCCCACCTTTTTTAAACAAATGTTATCCAATCCTCGGCGCTAGCTCGCCCAAGTGTCAGTGATCTTCTTATGTCGCTTAAGGTTGTGTGCCATGAACGCAATCTTGACCCCTCTTTTTCGTGGGAGGGAAATTACCCCCCCCGTTTGGGGGGGGGGGGGTTTTTTTTTGATGAAGACTCGTAATATGTGGTAAGATTTCACGTGGTGACAGCCCTGACATGGCATTTGTTGTCGCGGGGCTATAATTTTGTATATAATCTTAATGAAACTCGAGATGGACACCCTAGAGATCTGAGTTTTATGATTCAGTGTTTTAACTAAGATGCGAGAAAAGAGGGGGGAGAAAGAAGAAAGAAATGGAAAAGGAAAAGAATGAATAAAAATGAAAAAGAATAAAATAGAAAAAACTTGTTAAGGTTGATGAGGAAAATACTGCCCCGATCATTACCGGACTTCTGTGACAGCTTCACCATATCTTTGACACCTTTTTTACTGATCCTTGTCTGATTCTTCAGTTCCAGTAGTCTTCGGATCCACATGAACAGTGAAACGTCCGGCAGACTTCCCTGGTCTTGAAGTTTTCCAGATCAACAATCACTTGATGAGAAATGTTTTGATGAACTTTGGCATGTGCTGCTGGATGCCTTTCTTGGTCTAGAAGCTTGTCTTCTTTTAGCCAAGACGAGATAATGAACCTGAACAAGCCAACAGCTCAACTCTGCAAGATGAATAGAAAGGTCAGCTCCTGATAATCACGTAGCTCGTGGGCCTTCATCAGCCGCTCGGGGTACCACCACGCAGATAATCAGCAGGGTAGCTCACAGCCGTGGAAAACATGTAAACCAGCCAGCACCTGCACTGATAAAGCACACTTTTATCATTAATCTGTTTGGTGAGATCTCATTTTTACTCTCATCGACTCAATACTACACTGCAGAATCCACTGAATGTGTTGTTCCGTGGATGTGCCGCCGACATGATTATTATTTTTTTTTAAAAGACGTGAAGTATTTTTAATAAGGTATAAAAAGTCGTGTTAAATTTTAACCTCAATTGTAAGCTTTTACTGTGTAGGTTTTTAATGCACGAGACTAATTTTTAATCCTTTATTTAACTTTTTTCAATCTTTGTTTGTAATTGTATATTTTGTAACTATTACTGTGGTCGGATTTTAAGCTGTGATATGTGCTCAAATTTTTGATGTGGTGACAGCCTGACATGGCATAGCGTCGACGGGCTAATAACATCAACATCACGACGTCGTCATTATCACTGCAGAACGATCCGCAGGGTAGCTCACAGCCGGGAAAACATGTACACCCCAGCCACCTGCAACTTAGATAAAAGCACACTTTTATGCAGTTGAATCCTGTTTTGGTGAAGATCTCATTTTTGGCTCTCATCGACGTCTTCAATTCATCATCTGACAAAATAGCGTCCTCCTTTCTCTGTCTCTCCTCTCTAATAACTCTGGCGAAGTGCATCCCCTCCTTAGGTTCACCGGCGAGAAAGGCGGATGACTAGCTAGGTCTCTTGAGTGGTCACCTTTTGGAATCAGTGTCCCCGACTTCGTGAGATGTCAAGGAAAACCAAAGTGGGGCAAATTTATCAGCGTAAACGATCAGTGGAACGAAAAACCTAACACAGTGGCACAATGACAGCATAAGCTGTGTAATCGCACAAACTATAAGCGGCACAGTGTAGACTTGGGAGAACAAGAAAAAACCCGTGCCAGACACATTCAGCGCGCGCACACACTCTAGCCTTAGTGCCTACCTGGTTAGCCTAGGCGTCGGTTATATCCGATCAAAATCGGAATGCAATAAACGATCTTACCTATCGAAATAATATTGCAAATCACACAAACTAATGCTACTAATGCAATCACTATTGGACGTGAAGGGAAAGGCAAAAATAATAACTCAAATTGAAACATTTAGTTTGCGCTAGAAAAGGCATGCCGCTGCCACTTGAACGGTCCTCGCGGACTGACTGTTCTGTGCACGTGATCTCCCGTATCTCGCAAAATTTCTCTGAACGAGCAAGTAGATGAGAAATAATCTTAAAATAAAAAAAAAAAAAAAAGTGAAACCACCAAAAACCAATTTTCTCGTCATCAAGACCTCTACAGTTTTCTTTCAGCTCCTTTCATTACTTTTGTGGACGTTCTTCCAATGATTTTTATTATGGTTTTATTTATTTTTATTTTATTTATCTTTTTTTAAAGTTTTCGGCCATGTACCCTTTTTAATACGTTGTATATTTAAACGTGGTGACAGCCCTGACTGGCCTTAGTTTGTTTGACAGGCTAATAATTTTAATCTTAGCTTATCTTAAGGCCACGCGCAGTGTGCACACGTTGACGTCAACCCATTGTGCAGCGTGAGCGTGTGCTTTTTTTGTGCTGTCTTTTCTGGAAAATTGTTTTTGTTTTTTTCCATTTTCTGATCCCACCATTTTTTCATCATGATTATTATCTCATGTTCTAACGGATCTTAAATCAAATACAAAGGGATTTACTGTAGGCTTTTTTTGAGACCCCAACCATAATCCCAATTTAATCTCATTATTCTTAACGCTAATGCCTAACACGAACTTTTCAATTATTAGCTTAATCCCTGAACACTAACCCTTATAACCCTATCCCTTTTTTAATAAGTGGTGAATGTAACGTGTTATGTGCAACGTGGTGACAGCCCTGACATGGCCTTTTGCTGTCGACGGGGCTAATAATTTTTAATCTTAATCTTAGTCCTATAACTAACTATCAATCCTAATCCTATCTTCATCTTTTCCACTATAATAAGCCCCCAGTCCATCCATCCCCCGGCTTCTATCCCAAATAACATGTATTTTATTTTGCTAACCAGAGAGTCATTATCCCGCCTCTTAGCCCCTCCACTGCAAGATAAAATTACAGAAAAAGTAATTCTGCAAAATCGTGCCTGAAATTCAAAACAACTGATAGAGCCAATCTTGCAAATATCTGGGGATATTACTCTCTTAGTAACCTGATAGTTGGTGTTTAACGAACCCGAACTCCCAGTTACCATGATTTCTATCTTTGGACCGTTTTATTAGACCTTATTCCTAATATCTTCATGTTCTCTTTCACGCCCATTTTTCTCAGGATCGCCTGTTTCTTATCATTTTTACATGTGTTTCACACATTCTCCACAGCCCACATTCCCCCTACCCACACAAAGATCACACAGTTTACTTTCTTTTTGCTTTATTTCCGATCTGGTCATACAGGGTGAAGGAAGAGCTGCACTTGGCAGGCGAAAAATGGTTCAGCGCGCCCACCTCCACTTCCTTCACCCTTGTTGGTTAAATGGGAACGGTTAAGTATACTAAAAAGATGGGTTTTTTCTTTTTCTTCAGTCTTTGAATTGATTCAAACTGAATAGTGCGGACATTTGAAGCAAGTTAAAATGGACTAGTTTGTTTGAAGGAAATGGGTTCGTTGGTGATTTCTTTTGTTAAATGAATTGTTGTTGTTGGCGTACCCTGGCTAAAAAGACTCCAGGAAAGAATTTGCTGTTAGAAAAGATCTTATAGCTTTACTCACATCAGAAGATGAAGCTGAGATAATCTCTATTGCCAAATTCACAGCGGAAGCATGGAGAGTAAGATAAACAAAAACAATGCTTACAAAAATAATTAATAATGGATATCTACCGTGTTTTTGGACCATAAGGCGCACCTGATTATAATGCCCAAATTTGCACGAGCATTAGATTCTGTTATTATATGTTCTTACTATTTTTTTAGTCATTATGAGGCGAAGGGGTCTCAGTCCTGGGAAAAAGGTATCGCCCTATAGTAACACAAATACTGTTAATCGTTGTTCAAAACATTTATTAAAGCCCAACATGCAGATTTAAACATACTCAGTACAGCAGCCTGCAGCATTTACTAACTAGGGTGGTGTAGGGAAGGAAGGCTTAAATGAGCAAAAACACATCACAACCATCAAACAGCAAAAACAAATGAATACAATCAGTAAAAACAAATGAATACAATCAGTAAAAACAAGTGAATACAATCAGTAAAAACAAATGAATACAATCAGTAAAAACAAATGAATACAATCAGTAAAAACAAATGAATACAATCAGTAAAAACAAATGAATACAATCAGTAAAAACAAGTGAATACAATCAGTAAAAACAAACGAATACAATCGGTAAAAACAAACGAATACAATCGGCACAAACTAACGAATACAGTCAGTACAAACAAGTGAATACAATCGGCAAAAACAAACGAATACAATCGGCAAAAACAAATGAATACAATCAGCAAAAACAAATGAATACAATCAGTAAAAACAAATGAATACAATCAGCAAAAACAAATGAATACAATCAGCAAAAACAAATGAATACAATCAGTACAATCAGCAAAAACAAGTGAATACAATCAGTAAAAACAAACGAATACAATCAGTACAAACAAACGAATACAATCGGCAAAAACGAACGAATACAATCGGCAAAAACAAACGAATACAATCAGTAAAAACAAACATGAATACAATCAGTAAAAACAAATGAATACAATCAGTAAAAACAAGTGAATACAATCAGTACAAACAAGTGAATACAATCAGCAAAAACAAACGAATACAATCAGCAAAAATTTACAACTACAATCTATGTTGCATGATGGCTGAACAGAATCGCTCCAGACAAACGAATCCAGCACATTATTATGCAGAGCAGCCAGCAAAGCTCGATGACTTAGAATGACAACACAGTTCTTTAAACTGTTAAAGTAGCACAAGTGGGTACAAGTCTAGTACAAACTATGTCGAAGCCAAATCAGCAAAAATATTCGACATACAATTCGGCAAAAAATCACGCAAACGAATAGAATCAGCAAAAACAAACGAATACAATCAGCAATGTGAAATGTTTTTCAATCGGCAAAAACAATCGAATACAATCAGAAAGGAAGTTAGAGTAGAACAGAAGAAAAACACCCCAGTAGCCATAAGTGAAGACTATAAACAACATGAAAAGAAAGTTATGAACAAGAGCAACATGAAAACAAGTAAATCACAAAAAAAGGAATTTTCAAACATGTCCCAATACAAAAAAACAGCGGTGAAGAAATTCCTTCCTAATGATAATGTTCTAAGGCAGTCCAGACAACAGTCAAAGCACATTATTATGCAGAGCAGCCAACAAGCAAAGCTCGATGACGAGAAGACAACACAAGTTATTAACGTTAAAGCAAAAGTGGTGACATTCTAGTTCTACAAAGCCAACAAAATATCGACTGAAAAAGATGACTAGAATATTTCAGTGTCCGTCCCACAATGTGAAATGTTTTCACATGCAAAATCTGTCATCGGAAAGGAAGTTAAGTAGACAGAAGAAAAAACAACCCAGGAGCACAAAGTGAAGACTATACTACACAATGAAAATAAAAGTATGAAAACAAGAGCACCATGAAAACAAAGTAAAATCACACAAAAAAGTAATTTAAAACATGTCCAGTACAAACAAAACAGCGGTGAAGAAAATTCGCTTCTAAATAATAAGGCAAAGCACTCGTACACCCATAAACTACATGGATCCAGTCTGTGTCCATCCTTCTAACGGTCTCTTTCCGTGGTTTTTTTCTCTGTGTGTCCCAATATTCGTCTTCTCTGGCCGTTCTCTGCTGACATCCTCCTCTTTCTTCTCGACAGCTTTCGGCTCATATCGGTCTTCTCTCTCGTGCTCTCTCTTCTCAGTCGTTGGTCAATGTCCAAATCAAGTCTCTCTCTCTTGTTGTTATCCGAGTCTTTATCTGAATTTCATCTGGTGAAATAGTATTAGAGCTCTTCTCCACACATGAACGATTTTTTCACCCTAAGTTGCGTCTTCTGCGGATGCGTTTTCGACTGTACCTAGGGTGCAGTCGAATATCGTCATTGGCCATCAACTGAGACATTGTTGACGGTATTGGAAGTGATGCCATTTCTTTTTTTTTCAAAGTAAAATTTGAAAGACTACCTTTCCACAACTCAACACAAAACACGACCAAATTAACGCACTGGCAGTTCATTTTCAGTCTCAGATTGCACACACGAATCTTTTACCGTGAGAAATGCAGCCGAGGCTGTACTGCCTTTGTGAAGGCATACACCCCTTTGTGTCTCCCCGTCATATCAAGATCATTGTCACACCCATGGCTGATGCAGTTCGTCCAAAACTTTATCACCTGTCCTGTCCTCAAGTTAACCAGAAAACACCAATTTTCATATAAATTTCATTTGTGCGACCACTTCATGCTTTGAAACAAAGGTAATGCTTGCCAAATGAATATTTAATTGTATTCCGTTGTTATAGTTCAGCCAAGTCTGAGCACATGCCTGGAGATTAAAACTTTTTTCAATAAAAACCTTTGAAGCAGCCAATATTGACAGTGCATTTATTGACAGACTTTTATTTTCTAAGTCTGAAGGCATTGCATTATGCAGCGCTTCCCTCTCGGTGTCGCCACATGATTTAACGTGGTGACAGCCCTGACTGGGCCTTAGTTGTCGAGGGAACTATAATTTAACTCTTAATCTTAATCAGGCCAATGAGTCAACGGTTTTGTTCCTGACAAACAGAAGACCCTGAACACTGGAACATGGGATAAGCAATTTCATTTGAAATTTAAAACATGTCTTCCCTAATGATCAGAAGGAGATTAAATCTCCATTTCATGGCACAAAGGAGCAGCTGCTGAAGCTTGATTGTTGTGCATGGAGGTAGTTTGCGCACCTTGCTCCAGGACCGGGTTTCAGCAAGAGTGGATTATGACAGAAGGTTTTCTGCCCAAAGTTCAACGAGAGACATGAAACTCCTCTTACCCAAAGGCAATGAGAAGAATGGTCTTGACAACCTGGCTTACTTTCTTCTTTTGATTTATTTTTTCCCTTTTTTTTTTGCGCTCTTCTAAGTAATCATGGACAAAGCTTCCCCCTTCGACTGATGCATACCAAGAATGGAAATCTTGTGACAAAGTTTCACAAGTAGTGAAAGAGGCTGCACTTGGAACGTTTTGGCACATGCCTGGAAACATGAGCACTTCGCTGTTGCTTTACATCATTTGCAAGGGCTTTCGCTTCAGCCTTCTCTAAACCATGGACCTTTGAAACTAAATGCATATCCAGTCAGTCCCCTTTCCAGTCACATTTTGGACATTTCCAGGAATGTAATTTTCTTCTTTTAGATTTTGTTGCTTTCTCCACAAAGTATGAATTTCTTGTTCTGGTATGTCCTTATGTACTTGTAATATATATCTATACAGTTGAATAACTTCACCACTGCATCCTTCAGCAAAACTTATTCCTCTTTTGCTTGCTTCCTTCATGCTGGGAACACTTTCTGGAAGAACTTGCCCTCGTGGAAGTCTTCAGCTTTGCATCACTGAATGAAGTTGAAGTCGTTGGTTTCACACCCATTGTGGCTAGAGATAAGACACAAATAAAGGAAAAAGTACATGTATACAGTAAATAATATATATATACATATATATATATATATGAATCATAAATCCAAGGATTTGCACCAACAAAAACACTTTCTACCCTTTTAAAAAACGTTCCTTTTTCTTTACTATGACAAAAATAAAATAGAGAGAAAGGGAAAACTTAACAAAAGAATAATAAGAAATAAACATAAATATAAATATAACCCCAATATTTCGGGACACTGTGTTCCCTGTGTTACTAGAACGGATGGTGCTAGAACGGATGGCTGATGGAAGGACATAAATACGGACAGAAAAGTACTCGGTGGTGTCATACACTGATCCAACACGTCTTTGTTGATCTTCATGATACTTTTGCTGGTTTTACGCCCGTGGTTCTGCACCATGTGTTTCGGGAAGCTCTTCCGTGAGGGGTAAGCCTGGACACATATTGAACAGGAATACATCTGAAACACACAAAAAAGTAACCATACATCAACTTTCAATCATCAACAACAAAACACACAAGAACACAACACCTGCATACCCATACAGACAGAGAAAGCCACAGCTATCAGGATACTGATACACATACAGTCTACACACATACACATACTCGAGCTGTTTAGAAACACCAATAAAAATACAATGGGTACGCCAAACTGAACACAACACCATGAGTGCCACACAACAAACAAAGTAGGGATATGGGGGGGGGGGAGAAGGACCCTGGGGGATGGGGGGGAGAATGACCTGGGGGGGGGGGCGGGGGGTCGGGGGGGGGGGGGGGGGGGAGTGGGGTGGGGGTGGTTTTCCATGCTAGACGAGGCAGAATAGAACCCACACAACAAAAGGAGTTTTTTTTTTCCACACACACGCGCGCACTACGCCCTAACAACAACAATACAACTCAGCTTCGTGTTTCCCCGGTTACACTTAGGTGTGTAACCGGGTACTAAGGTCTCATGATCCGTGCTTTCAAAAAAACAAAAATTTGACCCCCCCCCCCCCCAATTAAAAAAAAAAAATTATTTTTTTACGATCCAACCCCCCCCAGCACATAAGATATGTAACAAAAGGGATATATTAGACTAGGCAGAAAGAACCCACACAACAAAAGGGTTCACAACACTGACCCAACAGAAGAAACTTAACGCTCTATATGAGATTTAGTGAGAACAGAACCAACATCTATTCATCACGCACAACGCAGCTTCGTGGTTCCCGGTTACACTTAGGGTGTAACCGGGTACTAAGGTCTCACGATTCATGCTGTAAAAAAACATAAAAATACAAGGGGGACGCCAAAATAACGAACACCATGATGTACACAACAGCGGTCCATGACTGGTTGGAGCTGAAAGAGGTCACCAACAGCAAGGATGCAGACACCACCAAATGGCCTGTTGGATCCCATCACATCCTGCAGACGCTGGTCAATGAACCCAAACATGTTGACACCTACCATCGATATCTCGTCTATGATTAGGACACGCAGTTCTGCCAGAGATGAGCGGAGGGTATTCAGCCGACTGGCATCCATCTTGATGTACTCCTTCAGGTTTTGGTTGGCAGGCAGACATAAAGCTGCATGAATAGTGGATCCTCTCACAGTATAGGCAGCACGCCCTGTAGGGGCTACTATCTGGACTCGGAGACGATCAGGATTATCTCCAGGACGGCTGCTCAGAAAGCGAACAAGAGCCTGGTATATAATGGCAAGAATACAACGGCTCTTGCCAACACCCGCTCCTCCGGAGAGAAAGCAGTAGAAGGGTTCTAACTCAGACAAACTGCCACTGCATTTGGTTTTAACCCAATGCAGAATGTGGTTGAAAAAGGTCTTTTGTTTGCTGTTGAGGGAGTTGATAATGTTAGATAGTTCGTCATATGTCAGTCAGGGTTTCAGCTGTCATGTTAGATGTTGGATGACAGCCCATGTCAAGTCCAATGTCATACTGTCTGTGTTCCTCACTTCTTGGCTGAAAGGCAGCATTGGCTGTGTAAAACTGTTCCTGGCGACTCTCAAGGTTTTGGGCTACAGGGGCAACTTTGTCAAAAGCTTCCTCGACAAGTTTCTTTGCATCATCCAACGCCTGTGGCTTTTTCTCAAACTTGTCTTCCATCTCCTTGATCTCCTCCTCCACCTGCTGAAACCTCTCTTTGAACAGCTCACAGTCGGCAATGATGTCCCTGGCCTCGTCCCTCCAAGGTATGTACAGCATCAGTTTCTCCCTGTAGAAGTTCTCTGGTTCTTTGTCCTCAGAAAAGCGAACACAGCGCAATATCTTTGCCTTGTACCGTTTGTGCAGCAGTCTGCCATCTGATAGTTTGTAGACTATTCCGGATGATGCATCGTTATCCCAGATGTTGTCAGTGACATCTTCCTCATAGTCTACTTCTGGCACAAACTCGTTCACTATTTTCTTGGACTTTGGTGTCCCAGCCCTTCGGATGTCAAAGTGTGTAGCAAACTCTGCTAGACAGATGTTCTCCAGCTTCTTGGGTCATTCAGCATATCTGTCGATCAAACTGGTGCACGTGATGTCTGTGTCGCCGTCTTCCATCACCCCCCCCCCCCCCCCCCCACCCCCCCTTCTGCCGTCCTCAATGGCCAGGGGCGGTGCAGTGAACACGGGCAGTGCGCGAACTGCTTCCACGAGGGTCTCAAAGGCTGTCTCCATGGTAGCATTTTTATGAACCAGATATTTCACAAGATATTTAAGATTTTCGAATTTATGTTCTGCCCAGTCAATGCACACGTTGCCCTGTATCAACACTTTTCCTGAGGTGTAATAAATGTGAATCGTCAACAGTTTGAGTTTTTTACAGTTCCAGTGGATTTGGATGTGCCCAAGATTAAATGGTAATGGTTTGAGTAGATCGTGTGAAAAGACCAGTTTTTCTTTATTGTCGCTGGTTCATTCAGTTATATTTGACTTTGTGTTTTTCGGCCTTAGTAGACTGTGGTACCATTAAATGATTACATATCTCCATTCTGGGAGATTTTGAAACGCTGAATCAAAAGTCACTTGGCAGGGATCTCTGATATGATGTAACTCCCCCCCCCCCCCCCCCCCCCCAGCAGCATTGGCGCTCCTAGAGCGCGTGGTTCGTAGTTCCATAATGGGAACGCCATTTCTCCACCATCGTCTGTGGCTCTGCGTCCGGGGTGAACACAGCCTCCCAGTTGAGGTGGTTCATGATGGACTGTATCCACTCCCCAATCAACCTGCAGTGGTGGTTCACTATGGACTGTATCCACTCCCAAATCAGCCTGCAGTGGTGGTTCACGATGGACTGTATCCACTCCCCAATCAGCCTGCAGTGGTGGTTCACTATGGACTGTATCCACTCCCCAATCAGCTGCTCTTCAAGAGACACTTCTCAAAGATGGAAAAAATATATCTTTATCCTTTTATAATTCCATCAATCTACCAGCGTTTCCAACAGACCATGGAGCGACTGGAGGAGTTTCGTTGTTAATACATAAATCACTGTTATACAGCCCTGTTTCATTAAATACCCCCTTACAAGCTGTGGCAGCAAGAGCTACCCCCACTTTTTTTAAAAAAACCTGTTACTGTATGCTCCATTTATTTACCTCCGTCTGTTCATGTCACTAAGCAACAAGTCGTAGATCTTATTGACCAGCTTCCTCGACCTTTTCTGCTTTTGGACGACTTTAAGGCCTGGTTCCATGGTGAAAAAACAAATTTTTACTTATTTTCCTTTATCTGAACCTTTTTTTTAATTTAGTATTGTTATCTGATTTTTTATGAGGTATTCCTTCCACTATTTGTTATAGTAAAGGTAAAATCCCCTCTATGATAGAGTGTATGACATTTTAGCAGTATAAGGTTAAAAAAGGGTACTAAATCACAAAACGGAAAAGGGGTGTGTCACTGTTCTCATGATAACTCCCATTCTATGCTTATCTCATGCTTCATTTTTGGAACAGAGCTTCAAAATAACTTGAAAAATGATGTGAAGCACTCAGTCTTTGAGCTAAGCTTAAAATCTGCAAGTATTGCACTGATGAATGACTACCCTAAACTTGAAGCATTGAATTTCATTAACCAATACTGAATAGTCTGACAGACTAAACATTGCTTCAAACTGTACATCAGGGTGTGGCAGATATGTGTGCCAAATTTCAAGTCCATAAGATATGGTGTGAACAGATGCGGAGGTGCGTCAAAACATTGTTTTGAGAAAAATTGATTTTAAACTTTCAATAAAGTTTCATAAAGGATTTAAACAAGAAATTGTGAACTTGAGTGACCAAACCATCTGGAAATCAGCCCACATGCATATATATGAAATTGAACTGCCTCACCTACTCAAAAGCCCCAGACATATATTTTTCATCTCTTGTGATGTTTTGTTTGGCCGACGTTGTAGCGCGACTCTGGCGAAGACGTCTGGTTGATGGTGTAGACTGTTGATCGGCTGCTGTTATCCTGTTTTTGTCCATTTCTTGACAGCCTTTCCTGCAGTAGTGTCCAGCAGCCATGCAAAGCTTGTCAAAAATGGACAACCTACCATTTTCACCATGATTGTAGACAATAGTTGCATCAACCACAGCGAGGCACAGTCTCTTTCTTCCGACAAAGGTTGTCTTTGGGCAGCGCTGGCAAATAACATTATGGAAGGACTCATTTGTGTTTTGAGTCCCCCCCATGACTGCATTTCCGAGGAACCTCACATGGCGTAGCTGGTGTTTCTCCAGGGAGCGCCGAAAGATGACTTCAACTCCATCCGGTTCCATCTTCCCAGCAGATCCATTGTGGTTTTTGTCACAGTTGGGCTCGTGCCGTACCTTTTGAACAAAAAATAGAATGACTTTTTTACCATCATAATATCTAACAGACAGTTAGAAAGGAAATCCACATAATCAAGAATGCAATCAAATCACACACACACACACATCACACACACACACACACACACAGTGCACACACACACACAGTGCACACACACACACACACACCACACACACACACAAACCACACACACACACACCACACACACACACTCCCACACACAGTGCACACAACCACACACACACCACACACACACACACACACACACACACACACAGTGCACACACCACACACACACAAAACACACAGTGCACACACCACACACCACCCACACACACACACAGTGCACCACACACTACACCACACACACACACACACACCACAACACACACACAGTGCACACACACACACACCCACACATCACACACACACACATAACCACACACACACAGTGCACACACCACCACACACACACACACAGTGCACACACCACACAGTGCACACAACACACACACCACACACACACACACAGTGCACACACACACACACACACCACACACACACACACCACACACAGAACGAAGTTTCTTATGTTTATACAGAACAGAATTTTCCTGGAAAAGTGAAAGGTATCAAATTAATAGTTAAAAGGTAATATACTAAAATCTCACATATTAAAAAAAGATAGACACTTTGCATTTTCTTCTTACTGATTGGGTTATAATGTGTACAGATAAACTTAGAACTGTGGTTCATCTGCTCCGGGCACACACACATATCTCGTCTATGATTAGGACACGTAGTTCTGCCAGAGATGAGCGGAGGGTATTCAGCCGACTGGCATCCATCTTGATGTACTCCTTCAGGTTTTGGTTGGCAGGCAGACATAAAGCTGCATGAATAGTGGATCCTCTCACAGTATAGGCAGCACGCCCTGTAGGGGCTACTATCTGGACTCGGAGACGATCAGGATTATCTCCAGGACGGCTGCTCAGAAAGCGAACAAGAGCCTGGTATATAATGGCAAGAATACAACGGCTCTTGCCAACACCCGCTCCTCCGGAGAGAAAGCAATAGAAGGGTTCTGACTCAGACAAACTGCCACTGCATTTGGTTTTAACCCAATGCAGAATGTGGTTGAAAAAGGCCTTTTGTTTGCTGTTGAGGGAGTTGATAAGGTTAGATAGTTCGTCGTCAGTCAGTCTGTCAGTCAGGGTTTCAGCTGTCATGTTAGATGTTGGATGACAGCCCATGTCAAGTCCGATGTCATACTGTCTGTGTTCCTCACTTCTTGGCTGAAAGGCAGCATTGGCGGTACTGTCTGTGTTAAACTGTTCCTGGCGACTCTCAAGGTTTTGGGCTACAGGGGCAACCTTGTCAAAAGCTTCCTCGACAAGTTTCTTTGCATCATCCAACGCCTGTGGCTTTTTCTCAAACTTGTCTTCCATCTCCTTGATCTCCTCCTCCACCTGCTGAAACCTCTCTTTGAACAGCTCACAGTCGGCAATGATGTCCTTGGCCTCGTCCCTCCAAGGTATGTACAGCATCAGTTTCTCCCTGTAGAAGTTCTCTGGTTCTTTGTCCTCAGAAAAGCGAACACAGCGCAATATCTTTGCCTTGTACCGTTTGTGCAGCAGTCTGCCATCTGATAGTTTGTAGACTATTCCGGATGATGCATCGTTATCCCAGATGTTGTCAGTGACATCTTCCTCATAGTCTACTTCTGGCACAAACTCATTCACTATTTTCTTGGACTTTGGTGTCCCAGCCCTTCGGATGTCAAAGTGTGTAGCAAACTCTGCTAAACAGATGTTCTCCAGCTTCTTGGGTCGTTCAGCATATCTGTCGATCAAACTGGTGCACGTGATGTCTGTGTCGCCGTCTTCCATCAACTTCTGCCGTCCTCAATGGCCAGGGGCGGTGCAGTGAACACGGGCAGTGCGCGAACTGCTTCCACGAGGGTCTCAAAGGATGTCTCCATGGTAGCATTTTTATGAACAAGATATTTCACAAGATATTTAAGATTTTCGAATTCATTTTCCGCCCAGTCAATGCACACGTTGCCCTGTATCAACACTTTTCCTGAGGTGTAATAAATGTGAATCGTCAACAGTTTGAGTTTTTTACAGTTCCAGTGGATTTGGATGTGCCCAAGATTAAATGGTAATGGTTTGATTAGATCGTGTGAAAAGACCAGTTTTTCTTTATTGTCACTGGTTCATTCAGTTATATTTGACTTTGCGTTTTTCGGCCTTAGTCGACTGTGGTACCATTAAATGATTACATATCTCCATTCTGGGAGATTTTGAAACGCTGAATCAAAAGTCACTTGGCAGGGATCTCTGATATGATGAAACTTTTTCCTCTTTCGCTTGCTTCCTTCATGCTGGGAACGGTTTTTTTTAAGAACTTGTCCTCCTGGAAGTCTTCAGCATTTTGGACATTTCCAGGAATGTAATTTTCTTCTATTAGATTTTGTTGCTTTCTCCACAAAGTATGAATTTCTTGTTCTGGTATGTCCTTATGTACTTGTAATATATATCTATACAGTTGAATAGCTTCACCACTGCATCCTTCAGCAAAACTTATTCCTCTTTTGCTTGCTTCCTTCATGCTGGGAACACTTTCTGGAAGAACTTGCCCTCGTGGAAGTCTTCAGCTTTGCTTCACTGAATGAAGTTGAAGTCGTTGGTTTCACACCCATTGTGGCTAGAGATAAGACACAAATAAAGGAAAAAGTACATGTATACATAATAATATATATACATATATATATATATATAATAATAACATTCAAAAAGGATTTGCACCAACAAAAACACTTTCCACACTTTTAAAAAACGTTCCTTTTTCTTTTACTATGACAAAAATAAAACAGAGAAAAAAGGAAAACATAACATAAGAATAATAAGAAATAAAAAAAATATAAATAAATAAACCCCAATATTTCGGGACCCGGGACACCGTGTTCCCTTCTAATGGAGGTGGTAGAAGAAAAAACTAATGTAAACAGACAAATTGGAGGACGTCATAACTTTGATGGTAATATTAAAAAGTCGTAAAAGCAATGATTTAAACACATAATCAGATACGTAAAAAAGAGAGAAGAAGAAGAAAGAAGAAAAACAGGAGACAGGGGAATTTCGGAACACAAGAGAAAATGGGGGAGAGGGAGGGGGAGCATTGAAAAGGGGAGAAGAAGAAGAAAAACAAAAAAGGATAAAGACGAACAATCCATAAGAAATTGCACGGAAACAAATGAATGAGTGGATGCTCGCACACACACATACAATACAACACGCACACACACATACAAACATATGTACATTTGCTAGTTGCACACTCTCACAAACACTCATGTGCCCCTGTGAGGAGGGGAAATGGTGCAGTGTTCACAAACTTCTCATCTAGTTCTCCCATGAAACAGTCAACGTAGTCACAGGCATGTGATGGGCCCATCGCTGTGCCTTTGTTGGGAGCAGCATAGGTGGTGGAGCCGTGTCCGTCTGTGTAAGCACAGGCGTTGTTCTCTAATACCATGTGAAGGCCTTCAATGACAGCCTTTTTGGGTACATCCAGGTCACAACCATGTTTTCGGAGTAATTTTTCCACGGCTGGTATCCCCATGGCATTGTCTACGCTTGGATAAAGGGACACACACAGCCAGGGTTGCAGAATCTGGTAGATGGATCTTTTTATTGATGCTTTCAATTTTTTTCAAGATTTTTTTGCGTATCCGCTAGTATTTCTTGAGTATTACTTGATACGGCAAGTAGTCAGTGAGATGTTGAATGGCCAGCTGTACAAATTTCGACAGGGGCTGAACTGGTGTGCCACATCCCAGTCAGCAGAAGTCTGTAGGGGTAAGGCTATATAGATATATAGATAACTTATTTTAACTAAAAATACAAAATCGGAAAACAACTGTCCCACTAACTAGCCTTGTTTATTTATTTTAAATATTTTCAAAATTTTCGCCTACACCGCCGTAGACTTTTTCTAGGACAAAAAAGAAAGAAAAAGATAGATATATCTTATATATAGTTAAGAAATAAATCCTATAGACCAACGATCACCATCAGATGGTGAGCTGTGCAGGACAGATGAATCAAATAATATAGAAAATAATATAGAACAATTATTAATAAATGTTATTGTTAATATATATATATATATATAATATATATTTTTTTTAAAGTAACACAGAATATTTTATAACGTTAACTTGTTTCTGAAGTTCACAAATTCATACATTAGATACAGAAAAGTTTCATCAATTCGGCATTTCAAATGCAACAACTTTTTAGTCCTACAGAGTTGTGTGGAGTCGGAAGTTTGGCTTGTGCAGCTGTTATCTTTTTCTATATATCTTATACAGGGTTCGTAGGGGCCTTACCAGTCCTTATAAGTCTTGACCAATTGAAATCTCCAAGTAAGGCCTTACAAGTGCTTACATTCACTTGAAGGTCCTTACAAGTCCTGACAGCTGCTAAAAACTGCCCTGAGCAGCAAGACCATACTCAAAATAGATCGCAGAAGCAGCACTTTTACACTTGAGAAACATCGCTCAGCACCTACTTCACCTTACCCCCCTTCCCCCACCTTCCCGTTTCAACTGACTGTTTAGCAGACGAACGATGCACCATGAGTTGTCAAGAGAAATTGGACTGAAATATCGTTCTTTATCCAGGTGTCGTTTTGCTTTTGAGAAAAACGTGTGTATCCAGTGTCAGTCCATGTTTTTTCGATCTGCCTAAACATTGTGTACACAATTACTGCGGAAAGGGTGTTCCTCTTTCACAGATCGTTGGCTAAAAAAATGACATGTATTCCTAGGCCTACAGGTTCCTACAATGTTTACCGTACATGGGCATAGTGTGAGAGCCCTGTGCTGATACCTGTTATATATAAGTGCAAACCGCCATCTTATCACTGTACAACATGTCAACACCCCCCTTGCGGCTAGCAGTTGCATGAGCATCGACCTCTAATTGTTTGCCTACAACTAATGTGCATTTCGACTATGACTAGACTTGGTGTTGGCACCACAATGACTTTTTTTTTGTTGGGGTTCAGTCGGCACAATTGCGCATGCATAACGTTAATTTGTTTGCAGACAATCTGTTCATTCTTCTCAAGTTTGCCAAAATTCAGAAATCTTTCGTGTATGTTTAATTCTTTAACTTCTGTTAACATTAAGG
Organism: Phymorhynchus buccinoides; assembly: GCA_017654935.2. Taxonomy (NCBI): domain Eukaryota; kingdom Metazoa; phylum Mollusca; class Gastropoda; order Neogastropoda; family Raphitomidae; genus Phymorhynchus; species Phymorhynchus buccinoides. The sequence goes on from JAGGCT020000035.1 coordinate 2,967,163, forward strand.
AACCCTGGACACCGGTCAGTTCGATGTCACCCTTGCGAACATGTCCCCTACATCAAACAATTTTGTTATTACAACCAAATTCTGTTGGAGCTGAACAAGGCTTATGCTCACACGTTCTAGCGAGTCCAACCCTTCTACCAAAATCTTGCCTTAGGTTTGTGTATTCAGAAACAAAAGAAAGCTGTTGCTTTTTGGTGTTTAAATCTTTAAGAAGCTGGTCTTCATTGGTGTTGTTGGTCGTTATGTTGTTGAGCAGCGACTCCCGTTTGAAGCTCCGGCCTCTTGTTTTTGTGTTGTTATAGGCTGACCGCTCTGTCCTTGTCTGAAAATGCAACTGGAGCTCTTGGTGCAGGTGGAGGAAGGGCAAGATCAAAGGAGTTGCAAAGGAAGATGTTCATGTTCTCCTGTCCCTTTGGTCGCTTGAAGCTTTTATTCAAGGACTTGTATCTATCCATGCATTTGTTGAGTCTGGTGGTCAGCTGCTTATCTGACAATGACCCAACATCTGTACCAAGTTTCTCGAGTGCACTGCGACTTGAGAGAACCCATGTCTTCGAGTTGTTTTGATAAAAATGCAGTAAATCAACAACAAGCCCATTTGTCAAGTCTGGTTTGGGCTCTAAAGTCTCAAGGAGGTCAGGATTCAAAAGATGCTGCCTGAAGATCTGATGTTTCAGTAGATGGTCTCCCACATTCCGCATCATGATGTTTCTGCCCATGTCTACTGAAAGAATGCCTCCAGGTCACCGCCATCTTTCACCACCTTTTCCCCTTCCTTGACAATGGCTTCAATTTCCAACCGAAGATTCATCCCCTGAAGAGGGTCATTTTCTGTTACTTTGGTGTACATATCATCTATGTCCTCCCATTTCATAGAGTGCTGCAGTCTAAGACACTCCAGCTGAAGCAGCAATTTTGTGGTCATTGCTACTGGAACCAGATTTAGATAACGCCCACGTCCTTCGCTGTTCAGCCTCAACAGGACAGCTTCCATGCGATGTAGATAGTCACCATCTGGGATTAACCAATTATGTATTAAGAAAAACGATCAAAATAATGGTGTATGGGGTGATGTGGGTGGCAGAAAGGGGGGGAGTGCTATGTACTCTCCCTCAGTCTGTGTGTGTGTATGAGCCGGGGGGGAGGGGGGGGGGGGGAGAATGAGTGGTGTGTACTCTGTCACTGTGTGTGTATGTGTGTGAGCCGGGGAGAGAAAGAGTGGTGTGTACTGTGTGTGTGTGTGAATTTTCAGTTAAGATTCATTCAAGAAGCTTCCAAAAAGCATAGAAATGAGTAAGAGAAATAGATCCATCTAGACTCATGTTTTTTGAAAGCAGGGGAATATTTCATGTGGTGTACTATTTCTTTCTTTATTTCTGTAAGAAATAAATAGTACACCACTGATGAGAAAAAAAGTAGTTTGGCTGAACTAAAAATGATTCTTCAAATCTTCTAATCACGTAGTTTAATCACAGTTTTGGGCTTAAAAAACAAATCAAAGTTGGTACTCTTATGCCTAATCGAGTGGTATGTACTCTCCCTGACAAAGCAGCTAACTCGGTGCTTCACTTCCGGTCTTTTGTAACAGTCTCTCTTCGTCCAAATCTTTTGCAATCACGGCTCAAATAGAGCTTATACACACTTAAATGCACACTAGGCCTAATACAATCAAGAATTTATGTGGTAGTCATTAGTCAGTCTAGGCCCACATACTTCTACAACCTACTGCAACAAAGACACGAGAATATAATTTTGTTTCTGCATCGTTTAGATCAGATTAAAGTATAGATCTACATGTATATGCTTAACACTTATGTTTAAGTCTGCGGGATTCATCAGTCACGATGACAAAGAAATCTACACAACTTAAGTCCAAACATGAAATGTGTCGATTGTTTTGTAGGCCTACTTTCACTTCTGACTGACTGGGCTTTAGGCCTCTACTCTTTCTCTTTGCTTTACTTTCACCACTTAGCCAGGCACACAGCTTTTCAGAAAAAGTTGACCACGTATCAAATTTCCAACAAGGCTACATTGAATTGGAAGCAATAGCATTTATCTTCAATATAATAAATGATGTGATGATGACAGATCGATAAACACTTAAACAGGCCTTTGCCTTGGTCTGTTCAGTGTTCCGTGTTCGTGATGATCGAGTAATACAACTCTCTTGTTCACAAAACTGAAAAAAGCAGACTTTTGAGGATCGATAAACATGACGAGGGTGACAAATCTACATCTTTGCATTATGATCTAGACTAACATCTGACGGCAAGAAAGAAAAGGTAATCGGAAAAAAAAACAATGGCGTGTTTTGGATAGATCACTGATCTAAAAATAAAGATCAGCGACAGTGTTTTGTTCCTTCAAGTATGAAGAGTTTCTCATGTTCGGCCGAACAAGAAACTTGTTCACAGGACACGACTTGTGAACGAGATTCGGCCGGAATGGCTGTTCGCCGAACAACGAAGCGCTGTTCGGGCTGCATGTTCGGGGGCAATTAAGGGAAAACTCTGTTCGGACGAACATTTCTGTTCGGCGAACACAGATTCGGGCTGTCCGTTCGGGCAGCTAAGGGTGGCTTTAACAGTTAAGAGTTTCTTTGACTTGTAGTAGATCTGCAATGTTGACTGGGATAAGTCATGGGGGAGTGTGGTGCAATCATTGGGAATAGAGTTCTTATAGATTTCGTGATTGCCCCTTTCGTTCTGTGTGAAGTTTGTTATTTTTGCTGTCACTTCCTTGCTGTTGTTGCGTGCTATGTAACGTGTGTACAGTGCTGAGCGCCATAAGGGCATGTGGAGAGGAATGGAACGAACAGTTTTCTGGATGGGATCGAGGGTGTCTGTGATGTGTTCTATTGAACTAGAACCGTACACAGGCTGGAGATATGAACAAGAGTTGAGGGGACATCACCTGGTTGGTTTTTCGCCCTGAATTTGGGGAGAAAAGTCAAGGCGACGGAAGAGAAATCGTCAGAAAACTCGACGTCACGGGTTAGACCGCTCAAAGCGTGTAAACCGCTAACTCTTCTGGCTGATGGGCCCGAGCTACAAAGGAAGACTGTCTTCAGAGGAGCAAACTTGAGCAGTGTCTTATTTCAGTATGATCCAGCTGTGTCACAATTGACGCTCCTAGTTTGGTTCCTACTCTTGGAAGCCTAAACTCTTAATAATGATGCAGGCGCTCTAGCAATTCCCAGTTGTCGCAGAGTGTACTTTCTCGTATCGAGCAAAAACAAAGCCAAAACTGGCGCCACAAAACCACGCCAATTCTCGAAAACGAGAATACAAACAGAAGCTCCCAGCCAATCGAATCATCAACACACCAATTCTTTTGAATTTGGTGGCTGATGAAACTAAATAAACATTAGCTCGCTTTTTTTTATTATTAGTTACTTACCAACAAGGTCAAAACAAGGTAATCCAGAGACATTGAACAAAAAACCATCAACACAATTAATAAAATTTAAAAAAGGAGATGCACCTAGCACACACACAATGTGTACGACAACAAACACATATGCATTCTATCCACATAATAATTGAAGACAGAAAGAAAGAGAGAGAAGAGCGTGGGTGGGAGGGAAGGGTTGTGTGTGGTGGGGGGGGGTATAAAGAAACAGACAGACATAAGAATTTGTACTCATTGGCACAAATGCCCACATCGCGACTAAACATGCACACGTACAGTCATAGTCGACTGAGAAATGATTCTAACCATCAAAAAGCAAAAATGCCGCAATCATTGCCGCCACCCTGGGCGTTTGACCGACGGTGTTTCTTCGGAACCCACCCTCAGCAGGCAAACTCGTTCTGGGACTCTCTTCGCCCGTGTCTTGTGACAAAACGCCTGTAAAAGAAAAAACAAAACAAGTGCAATCGCCGTGCGCCGGTCTGTAATGTTTCAGTGATTTGGATCAAGATGTTTTTTTAGCAGGGGACGAACAAGCAGCAGATTTGTATTCTGGGGAAAGGTCCCAGACGTGAGGAGGCCTTAATACAACATTGGTTATGTAGGGGAGCAAAACATCAATACAATCAGACAATATGGATGCAGTGATCGGTCAAGTTCACATATTTTCTAGGCGAACTAGCTATGACCTTTCTCACACTCATCCTCAGTCACACAACTGAAGGATGTTAAAGATTGCCCTAATATAAGAAACTATCGTTATCCATAGTGGGTGCAGATGAAGTTTGAGACATGTCCAGATTGTCTCGGATTGTTTTGATTTTGGTTGGCATTGAAAAGTCAGAGAAAAGACTGGCAGTTCGGAGGAGCGAAACAGTAGGGAGCAAAGCTTTACTTTCGGCCCTAGCAACTGTTGTGGAGCTATACATCTGAGCAGATGTTTTGCAATCTAGAATTTTCTCGGAAAAGAAAGACGGACTGAGCATCAACACAATTCTGTCCACATCGTGTTTCTTATTGATTAAAAATCGCCTCATGAACATGCAATGCCTATTTGGTCCACTGCCTCTCAGCTCTGCGTCGTTCTGGCCTTGGCAGCCTCCTCTTCAACTGTTTGTGGTATCCGCTTTGCTGGCCCTCGTCCGCACTGGTTCCCCTGCATAGAATACGAGCCTGGGGGTAACAAATTTGGAATCTCTCTCCGTATGCATTGGTAATTGTGGCCCATGGGTACATAAATGAATTTGACATTTGAAAGGAAATGACGACATCCTATCCAACTATCAAACGAACCCTCGAGAAACACCCCAACTATGTCCGTACATTTTCAGACGCGGATTACAATTTCACAACTCCAGTAACTCCTACGTGGTTTGTTTTCCTAAACACTAAACTATTTTACCACATTGTTCAATGAATTTGCATCATTTGCCTCCTCTTCAAACTGTTTGGGTCTCCGCTTTGCGGCCCTCGTCCGCACATGTTCCCTGCAAGATACGCACCTGGGGTAACACAATTTGGAATAACTCTCAGTTGTCATATCTACATATCTACAGTAGTAGTATTTTTGGAATTTTACGTCCTCTCATGACCCTGGGAAGGCACATATGGGACATTTGTTAGTTGTAAATTAACAAAAGACATAACAAAAATAAAAAGGGACTATTACAGTGACATAGACAAACATAAAAATGTGTGGGGGAGGCGATTCTAAAAGCGCAAGATTTTGATTTTGAATGGTGAGCATCCTTTTTAAAATGTTTTAAACATATTTAAAATGTCATTTAGCTCGATAAGTAACTGTATTTGTATAAAAATTTACTCTAACTTCTTTTAGTAACTTTGGTCCTAGATACAACGTTATCAACCCTCCCTGTTGTATTAAAATCCAAGGCTACTGGGTTAACATAATTTTCTCTTTTTTATTTATAAAAACCTTATAGGACTTGTTTATATTTTTATAAAAAAAGAACATAATATTCTCATACTGCGTTCATAAAATATATTTAACACCATAATATTTATATATGTGATATATATTTACATGTATTAAAATTTTTATATGTTAAACTTTTAAATAATAGACCAGGGGAGAGAACTCCATTTGTCCTGGCGATAGTTACCATATCTAACAGTCCTTAAATTTTAGGACAAAATTGAGACTGTATGGACGACTTATCATGCTCTGAACAGAGCACATAATCGTCGATGTTCTAAAGCGTAGAAAATATAGTAAAATATACGTAATACATGACACTGTAAAAGTAGAAAGGACATGGATTGCACAGACACGAGCATGCAGTGGCTATTCATTTCGATGATTTATAAGTATGATAAATATTTTTTAATGTTTTCCAGAAAGAGTATAAAAATTTACAAACTGGTGCATGAGAGCAAACATTGTTGTTTACAAGATTAAAATTATTGAAAAATAGCCGAGGAAGCGATCAGTGTTATAGAATGATTGCAGTTGTAAACAGTCCTTTCACACGTTTTTCGCATATTATGCAGATATTCATTAACGGACTTCTCAATCACAATTACAAAGGCACACTGGCATTACCTTGTGAGTGCGGGTTCCTACAAACACTAGAGCTATTTGTCCAGGCTGCTGTGTGTATGTGTTACTGTGTGGGTTATAGTCTAGCTTGCAGTGTGTACTAGAGTGTCCTGTGTCGTGCTGCTTAGGCAGAGTATTGTGTTCACTTAGAGGGGGAGGGGTGTGGGGGTGGGTGGGGGCGGGGGGGTTTGGGGGGGTGGGTGTTGTGTTTGGGGCTCGTGTGGGGTGGTTGGGATGTGGGAGGTGGGGGTGTGGGTGGTGGGTTGGGGGGGGAGGATAAAATAGAAGGGGGGGGGGGGGGGGGCGGGGGGGGGGGGGGGGGTGGGGGTGGCGGGGGGGTGGGGGGGGGGGGGGGGGGGGGGGGGGGGGGGGGGGCGGGGCGAAGGGGGGGTGGTGGTGGGGGGGGTTGGGTCGTTTGGGTGGTGGGGGGGGGGGGGGGGGGGGGGGGGGGGGGGGGGGTAGAGGGAGGTATGGGGGTTGTAGGGGGATGGGGGTGTGGGGGAGACGGGGTGGGAGGAGCGGAGAGGGCGGGGGTCGGGGGGGGGGGCACAAGGAGGGGGGGGGTGGGAGGGAGAGAGAGAGAGAGAGTGGTGGGGTGGGGGGGGGCGGGGGGTGGGGAGGGGTGGGGGGGGGTGGTGGGGGGGGAGGGGAGGGGGGGGGGGGAGGGTGGGGGGGTGGGGGGGCGGGGGAGGGGAGGGGGGGGGGGGGGGGGGCGGGTTTGGGGGGGGGGGGGGGGGGGTTTTGGTGGCCATTTGGTTTGGGTGCCTTTGGCACAAAAATGGGGGGGGGGGGGGTGCTGCAAACAAAACAAAACCGCTTTGTTCTGGCGGTGGAGGGTCTGTTTTGGGGGACGAGTGGGTTAAATTCATGTTATAGTACGGGGCGGCCTTTGGGTGACCCACCCTGGCGACCCCTTTAATCTTGGGAAATTAAGTTAAATGACGCAAAAAAACTCGCGGGGGGGGGGGCGTGCACGTATGTGCGTGTGTTTCCGTTAAAAGTGTGTGAAAATTACAATACTGATTCTTGGAGCCCCTTGTGCTCGATCTGCCTCGCTTTAGTACCCTTGTCCGGGGGTTTTGGGTTATAAATTAAATTACCACATGGGACAATTGAATTTCATCTTTGCCTCCTCTTCAAACTGTTTGTGGTATCCGTATAGATTACACTCGTACCCCCCGGTTCCTTGCAGGGATACGAGCCTGGGGGTACCACAAGATTCATTAATAAGTCTCTCCGTATGCAATGTTTATTTGCGGCCCTTTTTTTTCATAATTTCAATGTGACATTTTGAAAGGAAATTACGACATCCATCCAACAATCAATTTGAACCGGGGGGAATTTTTTTTTTGCGATGTCCCTACATTTTAAGACCATGGAAAAACGATTGGCACAATCCAGTGAACTTTTGAGTGGGGGGGGTATGGGGTGACACTAAACGAATTACCAGTTTTTTGCTTCTTGGGGGGAAGTTCATCTTGCATCCTCTTGGAAGGAGGTGTTGGGGACCCCCTTGCTGGCCCGTTACAGGCACTGTGTTCCCTGTAAGGGGATGGTGTTGCCGAACGGTGTTTCAAAAAATGTATAATGTGTCATATCTATATCTATGATATATGGGTTACGGCGGCTGCATTTTCAATACCGTGTGTATGAAGGTGTCTGTGTGCCATGTTGTTGTAAATCTGAGGGGAGAGAAAAAGGATCGGAAGAGAGGGAGACATCATAGGGATTAGACTAGAGACTCATTTTCCAGATAGGGGGGAGAGAAGAGTTGAGGAGGAGACCTGGAGATATTCGAGGTAGCAGGACCTGTAAGAGATTCAGAGGGGAGTGTGCTCAAGAAGGAGTACGTTTGTTTGGGGGCTATTTGCAACTCGGGAAAAAATTCCAGAAAAATTTTGTTGATTAGGTATGCATTTATTTTGTTTATATTTTGGGGGTTTTCCTGGTTTACGTTTTATGTCATATTAATTAAATGGGCGGTCTGGATTTGGGACGGCGGGCGGACGGCGGGATTTGGTAACCCAAAAAAAAAAAGTAGCCTTTTACTGTCGCCTAAATCTCATTGTTAAACATTAAAAAAGGTCCTGCGGTTAACAAAAGTTTCAAATCAAATCTTCCTACCCTATCATCGCAAAATCCTCTAGATTTCTTCCTACCCTATGTTTTTCTCCCTTGTTTTTTTCTTCTTCCAGATTTAATGTGGTGACATCCCTGAGTTGGCCTCAAAAGTCGAAGGGTCTATACTTCTGACCAATTATTACATAACTTTTCAAAGGGCGAACTGACTCTTTTCGAACTTAAGCTAGAGAGAGAGAGAGGGGAAAAAAAAAAAAAAAAAACACAAAAAAAGCAAAAAAAAAAAAAAAAAAAACAAAACAAAAGGGAAAAGAGGGAGATCATAGAATAGAGAGAGAGGAGAGAGAGGGAGGGAAGAGAGAGTCTGATCGGGTGGGAGGGGACGGGAGTGTCTGGACGGGGGGGGGGGAGGGAGGGAATAAGGCATGAGGGCGGGAAGGGGGTGTAGAGAGAGAGGGGAGGAGATAGAGAGGGGGGAAGGGGGGAGGAGGAAGGAGGGGGGAGGGGAGGGGGGGAGGGAAGAGTTGGGGGAGAGAGGGCCGAGGGAAGGGGGAGAGGAGATAGTTTGAGGAAGGGAGGGTAGGGAAGAACAGGAGAGGGGAGAGAGGGGGAGGGAAGGACTGGGGGGTGAGGAGGACCGATAGGAGACGAAGCGGGGGGGGGGTAAGGGGGGGGGGGAGAAGAATGTGGGGGGGGGGGGGGAGGGTGGGGGAGAGGGAGGGGGGGGGGGGGAGTGGGGGAGGGAGGGGGGGATAAGAGGCCTGGAGGGGGTGATGGAAGGGAGGGAGGAGATTGAGACGTAGAGGAGGGGAAGAGGATTTGAAAAAAACTTGGTGGGGGGGGCATTTTAGTCTCATGAGGTGGCCTCAAAACTTTTGAAAGATAGGGTGGGGGGACAGAACCAGTGATGTCCCCGTGTGTAACCCAAAGTTTGAGTTTTTAACCCCAAAAAGCATTTTTTTGAAAAGGGTATTATCTTAGTTTAATTAGATGGAGTTACAGTAAGTATAGCGCCCTCGTACAAAACAGGACTTTGAAGGGGAAGTTGGAAATCGGATTAGGTTGGGGAGGGAACCCGGGCACCTTTTTTGGGGATTGTCTATTCGGAGGCAAAACAAGGAGACCACCAACATGCAAAAACCCAACAAAAATTGTTGCTTTTTGGGGGGAATATACAAGGAGTGGAGGGACTACTACTGCAAGAATAGAAAAGTAGTTATGGGATTTTTCCCTATAGTTTGGGCAGCGACGGAGAGAGACGGAGGCGGATCCAACAATCATCTTGCTGCAACTCTGACTTGGCGCCATGGGATGAAAAACAAAAAAAACATTTGTGTTTTGGCATGGACTGAAGGAGGTGTGGTCGGGGCTTAGAGTCTCGGGACAAACATTTCTGTTTTCTGGTTGGATCGGGAGAAGTTAAGAAAAGGGACAAACACCATTCATAGGAAAAGAGTTACTACGCAGGCAGGCAAGATTTTCTAGGGCCTTCTCTCCTTCGACACCAACATTGCGCCGGCGGCCCTTTTTTTCCAGACATCTCAGGTGTGTCCAAGTCCGCATTTATACTTCAAACAGGCTGTTTTAAACAAAAAGGGTTTGGCGGTGATCCCCGTTGAGTGCCTTTCCCCCATCATCCCAACAGATTAATTCTCTTCCAAAAGTCATGTTGCTCTCTACAAACTTTGATTGGAGGGGACCCCCCGGGGAACGGGAACCGACCACAGGGGGGGGGCTCTGTGAAAAAAAAAATTAGCGGGATTTCGGCCTAGCAAAGGGGATTACTATGGGGAAACACGGCTCTTGAGACCAAATTGACGCCACCAAAAACCCGTTGAAAGTTAACATTACATTAAAAAGGGGACAAATAATAGTAAAAGAAAGGCTTATAAACTAGCCGCCACATTTTGCCAAGAGGCTTTTCGTGGGCTGCTCTTCTCTTGGCCGCTTTTACAAAAAACTACATTTAAAACCCAAAATCACATTCCAATTAAACCCATGCCTTCCGCCCACGCACAAACCAAAAGCCACATTTTTTACCACCTCATCTTCCTTGCCCATTATGGCCATATGGCCTGTAGATGTAGAGACCAACCACATATCAATCAAGAGTTATGGAGAATACTCAGAAAAAATACTCTTATATCTGGAAGGAATCACCAACAACAAAACATTTGATCTTATTCTTTCCTTATTTACATAAGAATAAAATTCATCAGAACCTATTCACAACCCTTGATCGTGAAAAAGAAAAAAAAAAGGAAAGCATTGAAATTAAAAACGAGAAACTAAGCATACTCGTAGTCGAAATTTCACTATGAGAATTCTGTTTTAAATATAGCCTTTAACAAACTTTGCAGATCAATGACATTCATGTATGTTAACCAATCCATTCAGAGGTATTATTGATGCCCAATGTGGCACAATGTGCCGCCTGGGGTGGTCGTCTCGTCCATCTCCCCCTTACATCAATGGTGACATTCTTCCCCACCTAGCAACAGTGGGCACTCCTAGAGCGCCTGGTTCGTAGTGTCCATAATGGTTATTCATTTTCAATATTAATTAGCAGAGGGGGCGAAAAGTACTTGTATCAGTGAAGCTAAGAAAGATGGAAGGGGGTGCAGTGTTTTGTGCTGCGACCAGTGCCATGCTTTAAGCCGCACATACTCCGACAGCAATCCACTGGAATGTCATGGTTTTGTAGTAACACTGTCATGTTCTTGGAAAGAGAACACCTGAGATTCATCTTAACTTGGGTGCTCTAGACGGGATAGGGCACGTGGTCTTGTTTTTCTCCGAGGAAGATAAAGAAGTGAGCATGCTTTCTCTTTGGTCTTTACTTGGGGCCCCTTACACAGGGATTTTTGCACACTGGTTTAAACCGCTAGGCAAGTCAAGTAGTGGAAGTGGAGAGGTGAGGGTACGCTGATGGAGAAGAGGGGGTAGTTATCGGGGGATCTTTGTCTCCATTTGGATGCTTGCTGCAACAATGATGGTCCAGCTTACCCACGGAATCTTATGAAAGTCTTGTATCCATGATGTTTTTTATCACCTGCACCACATTTAATTATAATTACTGAAAGAGGTTATATTTTTCACTTATGTGATACAAAGGTATGTCTGTTTTTCATTCTAGACATGTCCTGTTTTTACTTTGCTCAGTTTTTTTTTATGCCAATTAAATGAATATTTTTTTTGAAAAAAGTATTTTAGCATAAAAATGATAAAACTTTGAATTTTGTTTTACCAACCATTGTTGGTTTGCTTTGATATCCCTTTTTTAATACGTGGCTTAAGATTCACAACGTAGGTGTACAGCCTCGGACATGCGCCTTTGTTTGTCGACGGGGCTATAATTTTATCCTAATCTTGTAGCGAATAGCCGTCTTTGAAACAGCACCCAACGCCCATGTTTGATCGCCAAACTTGCAGGCTTGTCTTGGATGTATTGTTTGAACACAAGCAATTGCCAATGATTTGCAGACAGTGGTCCATTAGGGGGTGCCCAAGGCACAAAATAATCCTTTGGCTTCAGCAGAGCCAGTATGACTGTCCCCTCTATTTTGTTTGCATTACATACAGCACAACAACATTCATATTATAATACTACATGTATTGCAATCCACAAAAACATGCAAGATAAGCATCCTAAAACAATGGTCTTATTAGTTACCGCGGACTGCAACATCTCCTGAATCAAAGCCCCCTCTCCCAAACAAAAATCTCTCTGCAGACAGTCCAGATATTACATCTGAACCTGAGAAAAGGCTTTGAACCTTTCTATGTTGGGGCAGCTCTTTGACCGGTGTCGCCCCCGCCACCTGTGGAGGCTTTTCTCCTTAACAAACGAAGCTGCTGGTGTTTCTTGCTTCGCTGGTGACTTTATTCTTTTATTTATTCCATTTCCTTTGACTTGAGCCACTGTTCCCTAAACTGCGTGCTTTTGGATACTAGCCATTCACTGTCATTGGTGATGAGTCTTCCCCAAGCTATGCTTGTTCTTTTTATTAGTGGGTGGTCGTTTTTAGTCTACTCTGGAATCAAGTCCTTACGTGGTTCCATATTTCATCAATCATTGCAAGAATTTCTTTTTCTGGTTCGAATTCTTATTTCTGGAGACGCTTTTCTTCTTTTCACTTTCATCTGACTCAGGCCTCCATCCTAACTGGCCGGACGACAGATACACTGACAGTAAAGACTTTGTGTGTCCCACTATTTCCTTTTTTTCTTCTCTTCCCTGCCCCTATTTAAGGCTAAACACTCTACTCTCTCTTGCGTCGCCTATGTACGACCGACTCACGCCCTCTGATTTTGTTTTAACAGTGTGTTTTTATCCTCTTTTTTAATATGTGGTCAAATTTAACTGTGGTGACGGCCTGACATTGGCTTTAAGTTATCGACGGGGCTAACTAATTTATAATCTTAATTGCCCAGCGCCATCTGAACGCCCGAAGTCGATCTGACTCCTTTAAGAGCTATAGGCCCTGGCAAAAGGGGGAGGGGTTATAAGGGTTCTGGACTGTTTACTTTTTAAAAAAAAGAATAAAACGAAGAAGAGGAAAGAAAAAAAAAGGGAGGGAATCCTGACTATGTAATCTTCTAAACCAAATTTTTTAACTGTTGTTTCTCCTCTCAGAAAAGAAGGACCTGTGCTTTTGCTCTGGTCTTTTTATATATCATTCCAAATTTTCGGCTTCGGGTCCTTTCTGTGGGGCTTCCCAACCAAGCCCATTGGAAACCATACCCTCCACCCCCCCCCTCTGGACTGTGCAACACACATCCGCCCTTGCAGCCCACTGTTTACTCTTCCTCGAGTGCGAAGGGCGAAAAAAGTACTTGTATTAGTAAGGCAGAATGAGTGGAATCGGGGTTGTGTTGTTTTGCTTTGACCAATGTCCCCTTTCCCTGCTTTAGCCAGCAACAACATCGCATCACCTGAATCATTGTTTTGTTAGTAACGGCTGTTGCATTTTCGTTTCAGATAGAAACACAGATTTTCACTTACTTTGGTGGGCAATCTAGACAGGTATAGCACTGGGGTTCCGAGAACTTGGTCGTTCTTATGGAAGACAAAGAATGATCAGATTTCATTTGGTTTTAAGCGTGGGGCCGCGCTACTAGCACGGAGATGGGCACACTGAGAACTGTTTTTAACCTCTCGGCAGCACTGTTTAACTAGGGTAATCAAGTATGCAAGTGGACGACAGGTGATGGTAGGTGCTGGAGGAAGGGGGGGTAGTAAGACCTAGGGGGTTTACTTTGTCTCCTTTTGATGCTTGCTCACATGGTTGTCCGCGTTACAAACACATCGGAATGCAATGAAAAGTCCTTTGTTACGTGATGTTCCACCCTGCACAATCGTTTATTTGTTACATGCCTTGAAAGAGATTGATATTTTTTCACGTCTTGGGGTAAGCTACTGTGATGTATTTTAAATTCTGACGTGTCATCGCGTGTTTTACTTGCTAAGTATTTTGACATGTTAATGTGAATTTTTTAACAAAAGTATTTTAACATAAAACTTATGATTAGCTTTTTACCCTCTTTGTGTATTTTATCGCCTTTTTAATATTTGTACAAAGGATTCAACGTGGTGACAGAGCCCTGACCATGGGAGCCTTTTGTTGTCCGAGACGGGCGCTATAATTTTAATCTAAATCTTGTACAATTAGGCCGGTCTTTGTGAATTCACGCACCACGACCCACAGAAGTGTATTGCTGGCCAGATAACTTGACAGGGGCTTGTCTTTGATTTATTGTTTGAAATCACGCCGGGCCCTTGAATGGCAACATTTGCTGTCATCGACACATATGTGAACCGTGGTTACAGCCCTGATCATGACTAGTTGTTCGACGTGGGGCTTATACTTTTAATCTTAAAGCTTAATCTTTCGCAACATTCTTCCTTGTCAATTGGTTGGAGTAATTTGCCACCCAATCCATCGGCAGTGTAATTGTGGTTCTGCGTGGCAAGCAATTTCCTTCCCTTGATGGAAAATGAGCTGATTCATGGGGCTTGAATGTCATCTTTGTGGGCGCACAGCTCAGTGAACAGCTAAAAAGACGAAGAAGCAATTTGCTCATAGAGTGTCGACCCAGCGCAACGCCGTTTGACTGACTGACATTACTCCTTCAGCTTATACCTTGACAGGGCGGAATGGATGTGCCTTTTGGATATGGACCCACGCGCTTCAGTTGTGACCACTGTTTTTAGGTGAGCTGCTAGGCAAAAGCGAAACAACTGCAATAAGAAGAAATATAATGTTTCTTTTCCCTTGGCGAGGCAACTCGTAGAGAGAGAGGCTTTCAACGAGTGCGGATCCATATTTTCACGTTCGACCAGTCATCGTTTCTGTTCGCGTGGTTTTCCTTAGCGCACACTCGTAGAGAGAGAGGCTTTTTTACATTGCGATCCTATTTTTCGTCTGACACTTTCTCTTCGTGGTGTCCTCCTTAGCGCAACTCGTACAGAGAGAGCTTTCAAGAGAGGCGTTCATTGCATCCATATTTTTCGTTCTGACACGTTCGTTTTCGTTGTTTTCCTTGGCGCAACTCCTTAGAGAGAGAGGCTTCATTGCATCCATATTTTTTCGTTTTTTTTCGTTCTGACAAGACGTTTCTTTTCGTGGTTTCCTTAGGCGCAACTCGTTAAGAGATAGGCTTTCTGTGCATCCATATTTTTCCAGGGGGGGGGGGGGTTCGACTACGTTTCGTTCGTGGTTTCCTTAGTCGCAAACTCGTAGAGAGAGAGGCTTTCACATTGCATCCATAGTTTTCGTTCTGACGCGTTTCGTTCGTGGTTTTCCTAGCGCGCAACTCGTAGAGAGGAGAAGGCTTTCATTTGCATCCATATTTTTCGTTCTGACTCTGCATGTTTTGTTCGTGTCACTCTTTCTCAGCTTGAACTCTCCTCCAGAATGCTCGTAGTGTAATGGGAACAGCTGCACGATCCTTGGTGCACCGCTATCAACTGCGGGTTTTGCTCCTAGCTATGCTAGAAGTGTCTCAGGCGCTTGTAGCACACGGCTCACGGCTGAAGCTGCTCATTCTGTGAATGAAAACAACACTAAACATAATATACTCACACACACAGTGGAACACAGGCTGCTCTTCTGCTTCACCTAGTTCCTCAAGCCTCCGGATCGCCTTCTTTGGTGGGCCTCACGTGTCTTCCTTCCTTTGCATCTGATCGTGCCCGGTCTGAAACATGTGCATACAACAGGGCGATTGGTCAACCTGTGTCCATGTAGGGGTTCAAATATAGCCTGAGAGAAGGACTTTCGCAGAAAGTAAAACAACATACCCACACGACTAATAAAAGTCATTTAATTGCTACAGGGAAGCAGTTGTACACATTACCAAAGGTCAAAAAAGAGTGTTACAGGTGGCATTGTGAATGAAAAAAGAATCATATACTCACCCCAACAAAATCAACATCTCGCTGCTGCGTCTCGGCTGCTTTTGCTAGTTTCTGTTGCTACATGAGTGGACTGAGTCTTCGGACAATCTTTGTCCGGAGTCTGAAAATGTTGCTAGAAATAGTGTAAATTTTTTGTGTGTCAGAAGCAAGGGAAACTTGTATGACGATAATTCCTGTCAAACTTAACCATTTTGTAATTAATCAAGCAGATCTTCCCACACACGACATGCCTTCGCATACCCATGCATGCCAACGCATCCCTTCCACCTCCCAAACCTTGCTAATTCATCTCATGAAATATACACCAAACACAGAATTTGACGTGTTACAGCCTGACATGCCGTGAAGGAGCCGGTCGCACGGGGCTATAAACATCAAATCAAACACTCTTCCTCTCTCTGCTCCCTCTGCCCTCGTCTCTCAATCCTTCAGTCCCTCTCTCGGTCCATCACCTCTCAACATAGATCATCCGTCCTCTTCTCTCCTCGCCCGCATTTCATTCACCACCAATCTTCTCCCGCGCGTCTCTGATCTCTTTCCATCGCTCGTCTCCATCCGATCTCGTCGACTTCTCCCTCGTTCACGAGAGTATGTCGAACCTTCTCGAATCTCTCTTCTCATCATCCTCCGTGCTCGTCTCAATCTCTCGTCGTCCACCTCTCGCGTCTCGTCCTCTCTTTCTCCTCTCCTCTCCTCTCTCTCCCCTCCCTCGTCCGACTCTCTCCTCTCAGTCAGTTCTCGATCTCCTCTCACTCTCGGCTTCTCTCCCCGCGTCCAATCTTCTTCTCCCTGTCTCTCTCTTCTCTCTCATCTCTCTTCTCTCGATCTCTCTCACTTTCATAATCAAATACAGAATTCCTGAAGTAAATGTATCATTTAAGCAACACACCTTTTAAAAGAGTAAACATCCTGCTGGCCCATACAAACTGTAAAAAATAAAATAAATCAATGATTCACAAGTACAAAAAATAATTTAGCCACTGTACACATCTTGTAAGAGAACAGTTACTTCACATATTATTGCAAGAAGCACCCCACGCACACACACACATTCACACGCGCCGCGAGCGACACACACATCAGACGAACTTACACTAGCGCACACACACACGACACACACACATCTGCAACAGCATTATTACCATTTTTTTACCAGCCTGACTGATAACATTTTAAATAAACAGTGTTATGGACAGCAATATCAATTTCTACACATTGATTGCACCACATGGGTTGAAATCACATATTGTTAATTCAAACTTGTTCTGAAATTGTTTTAAAAGTCAGCTTCAATTTACACACACACACCCACACACACAGAGCACATTTTTTCCGTGCTTCCCAGTAAGCAGCTTGGTGTGGTAATCCCTAAACAGTGGCACCACCACAATCCAGGTTTGCTGTGGCAGTCGGCACAGGCCTGTACGTTGTTAGCCCCCTTAACACCATGGCTACTGCATACATCTGCAGCAGCATAGTTCCTTTTCCCTGTGCTCCTTTTCAGCACTTTTCTCATAGTGAAATGTCAGTTGTGTGAGCGTCACAATGTCCACCCCTCCTTCAGCTTCATGTCGCAGGACCTTCAGCTGGCCGTTGACTCCTGTAGTCCAGCAGAGAAAAAATCACTTCGTTTGACACTTGAGGAATGGCCCTCTGTGCCGATCCTTCTTTGTACAGTCAGGAAGGGCAATTTTTGAGTAGTGGCCACTGCGAGGTAGAAATGGCCGCTTCTTTATATACACCTGGTAGAAACTTCGGGCAGCATCGAGGGTTCAATCATTCTGATCCCTTCTGTTCCGATCACACAGCGCCCATTTTACGGTGTCGTAGTCCACAGCAACAGACTGGCTTTCACCAAATCAGGCCTTTTTCTGCGGCTAGCCGTGTGACTGTCCGCATGGTCCTCGTCGTGGATGGTGGAGAGGAGGCACACGATCTTTGACGAGTAC
Organism: Phymorhynchus buccinoides; assembly: GCA_017654935.2. Lineage (NCBI taxonomy): Eukaryota > Metazoa > Mollusca > Gastropoda > Neogastropoda > Raphitomidae > Phymorhynchus > Phymorhynchus buccinoides. Next base: position 2,984,585 of record JAGGCT020000035.1, read on the forward strand.
CACTTGAAAGCCAGAGGCTCGGCTCACAGCGGAGGCTTGCCACGTCGCCTTTCCTGCGCACCTGGAGCCATTGACGGTCCTTTCACCCGCGGTTGCTTTGATGGTGCCGACAGCAGGCTGTATTCTGCCGTACAAGTACCTGAAAATACAAGCACAATACAGGTGTAAGACACCCATTCATAATGCCAAACATTGTATGCACTACGATGTATGCACAATCACACGATGTGGTTGTTGGGTATATCTCTCTGACCTTGCTCTCACCCACCATGATCTGCAGCTTTCTGTTTCGTCTAGTTTCTGCCTTCCCGTTCTTCAATCTGTTCTTTTTATCTTTTTTTTACAGCCTTCTTTTCACATGCCTTTTTTCTTTCTCGAGAACTATCGGAGGTGGTGGCCTGTAGTCACTCGTAACCTAAGGTGCTGAGCCGAGAGGTGAATGGCTCTACGGGTAATGAGTCGCTACGTTATACTGCCTGTTTTTTGGGGGCGGTTCCAGGCAGACGGAAACGCCTACAAGGTTGTTTTTTTTCACAATCCTGTCGTAGAGGGCCATTTCCATTGTCCCTTTCCCTAGGCACGGCAGCTCTCCTAGGGTTGACCGTTTTTCTACTTGCCTCATTGAAGCTTAACTGCTTTAATGTCTACTCATTCACCTTTCAAGATTTCAAGATCGTGTAGCTCATCGTGGTGACCGTGAATGAGGATAGTGACTGGAACGATGACACCTCGGCAGACTGTCTCTAGCACGAAAGAGGTGTGGCTGAGTTTCCTGGTGATCGATGGCTTCCAGGGGTCTCAGCCCTATTTGTGTTCCAGAAGTGGCTCGAGGGAGTATACTTCCAACTTCAAGAATTTCAACAAGCAGGAACAGCACTTAGTACAACTTACCTGGTGCATGTGCCTGCAGAGATATCGTCTCTGCTTCTCAAAAAAAAGAATGGGTTCCTCGACAACTTTTGGGGACAAACCAGTTCAGATTCCCCAAAAAAACTTTGATCTTGTTTTGCATTGTGTTTTTTATCCCTTTTTAATACGTGTGAGATGTAATGTGGTGACCAGCCCTGACATTGGCCTTGTTGGCGACAGGGCTATAATTTTAATCTAATCTTAGTTTTAACTTAGAAATAATAAGAGCATAAATGGGCTGCAACTTACCAGACTTCCCCAGTGGCTTTAGTCTTTTTGCAGCGTCATTTGGTTACGACAAACTCAGCGTTGATGATGCCACACCACTGCACCGAGTTGAACCACCGTTTTATCAGTTCCAACGGGTAACACAGCGGTAGAACATCACCTGGATCTGAAAACTTGATCTACTACAACAATCAGATCAGAGTCAATGACGCTACGAACACCAACTCCAAACCCAAGACACTTGGCGACGACACTCTCTTAGTTGACCTCTACAGTTCATGAAGTTCTCTCTTCGCTGATTGATGGTAACACGGACTAAATCGACGAACCCACACACCTGAGCAACCGGGAACCAAAGGGTTTCGTCACAGCGTTGTTTACATATCGTCATAAAAGAGAGACGAACTCCCACAGAAAGTCCCAGTGACAATTGAATCTTACCGATACGGACTAAAAGTCTTTAGGCACAAGACACACTAAACATCCATCCAACAACAGGTGTCAAATACCCATTTAAAAATGAGCAAAAAGAAGATCCAAATAAAATGGGGGTTCCCCCCCCCCCCCCCTGGGGGGGGCCCCGTCACACACACAGAACTGTCAACATGAGAGTCTGGAAAGGCAACGGCCCAAAAAGAATCACTTTCTGGTGAAAACTAAGAAACCATTATTTCGCCAGCAGGGGTGCAGGATCCAAACAGTACAAAAAAACACGAATACCAAACAGCATACTTGCATCCGTTCGACCTATGGCAAATTAATCTTTGTCTTTTGGGTTTGTCTCACGAGTTCATAACATTTTCCCCGAGACGACAAAGAAGGAAACAGAAAAAAAAAAAAACACAGACTTGATAATGTGGTCTATAGGCAAACATATATTAGCTTGATGATAGCCCTGGGGTGATTGTTTATGGATTGGGGCTATTTAATTTGTCCCCAACATTTGGGGGGATTGAAGGTTGCACAGCGATATCCCTGATGTGACTCTTTATGATCGATGGGGCTATATTAACTGATTGATGACATAGTGTAGACCTTAGGTGACTGTTTAATGATCGATGGGGCTATATTAACATGATGGATTGGACAAGTGATTAGCCCTGAGGGGTGACTGTTTTATGATCGATGGGCTATGTTAACTATGATTGATTGACACAGCGATAGGCCCCTGAGGGTGACTGTTTATGATCGATGGTGCTATATTAATAACATGATGATTGACACAAGCGCTAGCCCTGAGGTGACTCTTTAGGGGGCTATATCAACATTGTTGATTGACACAGTGCTAGCCCTGAGGTGACTTTAATGATTGATGGGGTCTGCTGAGGGTTTTCTTGCAACCTGTAACTTTAGCTTTGTAACAGTATGCAGAAAACTTGATGAGAATTAGGGCGTTCCCAACCTATTTTTCCGCTGACCTGCATGCGATTATTGCATCCTCTACATTCAAACCCCAATCCATCTCAGGGCCTGCGCCTTTTCCTTGGTCCTGTTTCGCACAGACACCTGTTCACAGTCTATTGCAAAGCAAACGAAACCGTCCGTCTTTCTTTCCCACCGGAGACTCAAGCTATCCATTAACTAATTTGTACAGCTCTCTTTCGCACTCAAACAATCCTGCTTACGAGTGTCTGAATCCCCGCCTTTCGAACAGTACGAGGAATACCCTGCCTGTAATTCCACCTCGGGGCCTTATCGTGTCCTCCCTCACGCACCTGGAAAATAGGCAGACATTGGACTTAGAGTGATACAGACTCTTTCACAAATTTCCAGAACAGCCGCACATGGTACACTATCGTCCCCTAGAAATCAAATTGACCTTTCCTCTTTCCCGGAAAACCTCCACCCGTTTCTTTAGTGCCCTAACAAACAGATGTTTTTTTTTGGAAATGTGTTCCACAAACTTCCCAAACATAAAAAGGTTTTCAACTGACGTTTACAAATCCTGAAGAAGGCTCGCCTCTGCTGCAGACACCCTTCATCCGGACTGGAAAGTTCTTCTACACATATCCGAATGAAAGCTCTGGGTATAGCAAACACGGCTTGAACTCACCGTCCCTTGTCCTTGGCTCTGAAAATGATCCGAGAGTCTGATGAGGAAAAGTTTTTTGATTTGCAACCGACTTCTCTTTCTGCATTGGAAGCCATTTCGGCTCGAAACCAACCTTATAACCTCCTGATCTTTTAAAAAAATTGATCTCTTCACCCAGCTTTCAATCTGAAATGGTATGACATTCGTCTGGCATGGGTTCCCTGGTCACTGTCAGTATCCGGGGGAATGATGAGGTGGAGTACAGCCCGCCTGGCCAGGGCGCAGTGAAAAGGACCGTCCAGACATATGTCTCATTCCCGAGAAGACATATGTCATGTCTCATGGATAATTCCCTATCTTCCGACATGAAATCAAGGTCAGGGGAGGGGGGAAGAAAA
>JAGGCT020000035.1:2988651-3003651 GCA_017654935.2 Phymorhynchus buccinoides
AAGGGAAGGAAGGAGAGGACTGAGGAGGATAAGGAGTGAGTAGGAGGGGTTGGGGGAGGAGGTTGGAATGAAAGGAGGAAGAGGAAGAAATTGGAAGAGAGAGCTATACGGAATGATTGAATTGAATACTGAATGAACACATTTCAAAAACCCTGTTTCACGTTTCACATAATGCGATTTATCACGCGCGCCGCACACACACACTACGCACGTCACGACGCACTCACGCACACATAAACAATACACACACACACACACACACACACACCACACACACACACACACAACAAACAACACCCACGCACAGACACACAGACACCAACCTTACCATCTTCACCACCACCACCACAACACCACCACAGCAAGACCATAACTAAGAATTAAAACAAGTCTATAAGCGCAGAGATAAGAGAACAATGCTTTCCGTAGATAATTTCTGTTGTTTGCAAAGTTGTCTGTCAATAATGAGTCCAATGATTTTATGCACAACAATGTGTGCATGCTCGTGTATATTAAAGATATGCGTTGATTTGTTTGTGAGCAACTCTCTACCACTGTTGTGTGTACTGTGTGGGTGGTTGTCCATAATAAGCAGGTCTGGGTCATCCTGTTTTGAGGATGAACTTTGGGTCTGTATTGTGTGGCAACACGTTCACTTTGCTAGACGAATCCGTGCCATAAATAACTTTGGTAAAACAAGGAGTTAATTACGGAATTCCTTCCCATATTCATTTCACTATATTAAATATAGTTTGGTCGGTTCTTCAGTGGCAATACGCTAGTGTTTTTTTGATTTAAGATGCGTTAAACGAAACACTACTTTGATAGTACATTGAACACTTTTTAGAACATTTGGTTTTTGCACGTGTGAAATGATGAATCTGGGATTTTACGTCCTATCGACCTGGGAAGTGCACAGATGGGACATTTGGGTTGTTGTGTAATAATAAAAAATACAATACAAAACTGACGGAGACTATACAGAGACCATGGACATTAATATAGAAACAAGGGGAGGGGATTCTAAAAGGCAAGTCAGATTAAATAGAGGGGGGAATCTGGTAGATTTAATAAATATGTTTGTTAGTGTGTTTAAACTCTTGGTATAATACTATGAGTGTATAAAATTGATGAGTTAAAATTTTCGTAGTCTGGCCTAGACACACCCTCATTGTGGTATTAAAATTCGGGGCTACTTGGTTAAAATTTTAAATTTTCTTTTTATTAATAAAAACCCATAGGGCCTTATTTAGTTTTAAAGAATATATGTACAGTTATAAATTTAATATTTAAGTATGTTCAAGTCTCTCTATATATTTACATGAATTAAGAATTTATAGACTTCAAAATTATTAGTATCACCGGGGGAGAAAACTCTCACCCGGCGGGTAATTTTATGGGGGGGGGGACAAAATTGATTTATTCCACAAGGGAGATTAGATCTCTTAAAATCTCAAGTGGGGATCATCTATAGGAGAGGGGGGGAAAATGGGGATCCCGGAGGGCCTCACACACACGAGTTGGTAGGCGGGCCGGCCAGGGAAGTATACGCAAGCCATCCTCGCGTCAACAACCCACGACGGTCCCGCCCCATCAAGGGGGAGGTCATCTCACTGTTTGGGGAGGTAGGGAGGGGGAGGGGCAAACACCGGGGTCCCTCACCAATCAAGGGGAGCCGCCCCCCGCCGCCGAGATACGCGAGACTCCTCGCGTCAACTACCAGCGACGGGAACCCTCCGGAGAGTGGGACCTCCACTCGGGTGTATTTTACTTTAAAAGATCCACTTAAGTTTAATTATATTACACACGTTTTTATGTACAAATATCTTAAATTAGGGCACCATGTCCTATACTATTATAAGTTTTTAGAATATGGTTTAATTATAGTTAAAATATGATTAAAAAGACATGGATCGAGTTTACCCCTGTCCCTGCAATGGGGGGAGACAACTTATTTTATGTACGTAAAAGATAGTGATTAAAATAGTTAAGATTTATTTTATATAATTGTGTTTTAAAGTTAAAAGTATGTGGGTGTTAAGTCGGTAGGCCAAACCCTCACAGCACATAGACTCGCATATCAAACGGCTGGCGAATTGCATATAACTGCAGATCGTGCCATCTACCAACTATTCTTGTAGCACCTGTTCCCTACCACCTCACTCAACCTCGCTGTCATCCATATAGGAGGAGTATACTTTGATTATATAGTTAATCAATTAAAAAGGCCGATTAAAATGTGCCGGCACGTAAAAAGGAAGGCTTCGCGACAGAGATCCCCGACCGAAACTATAAGGTGGTATATATAGAAATTTGTTGTTCGTAATTAAGCAGGACCAATGAGATGGCCTGAAAATTCTCGTGTAGTAATAAAGTTGTTTTTAATTTAGACGCTGAATAACAGTGGCGACAAAAAAAAAAAACAGGTAATTACTTGTAGCGGTTGCGCCATAGCCGATGACGTTTAACCGAGGCGTTGGCACCGTTAGCCAGTTTATCTGTATTAATAAAAACCGCGGACAGCTATACTAGCAGACCTATTTAAAAAACCGGGACTCTACAGGTTTCGTACTGCCTCACGGGCATTGCCTCCAGTACCTGTTCCAATACCATATTTGTATTCACAAATGTCCCCATATGTGTCCGATTCAGACCAAGAGGACGTAAAACTCCCATTTTTCTCTCTCACAGTGGCGACCACGCGAGGTGTACTACTGTAAATGTTGTAATATTACATGTATTCCCGAAGGGGGGTGGCCACACAATCCCCCCCGCCTTCGATGACATGATATGAATACATGATATTTTAAATATATTTAATACCTTCAGGTGGTATTTTAGCATGGGAGCCCAAGCAACTATCGTTTATAATGTGCTATATTAAGTAAGAAATATAATATTTATAGTAGTAGTAATGGTGATCCTTGTGCGGGGGGATCACAACGCAAAGCGTGACGGCTACCATAGAACTCTCTGAGGGGCGACCCGGGCGCCCACAGACTAGGAGGGGAGGAAGGGAGAATAAAAAGGGGCATGAAACCAAAAGGCAGCACAACAGCCCCCCAACGGCACATATGTCGTTCTTAAAACGGATATGGGGGGGAGAAGGCAGATCAGGGGAAAGTGACGTGGGCGCCAGGCCCGACAACCAGAGAGACTCCACCCCACCTATTGGCCTTTAATGCAATATGATTAATTATTTAGGAAAAGCTCCCCCCCTTCGGTTAGGGACGTTGCCGCGGGTGTGGCACCAATAGGGGTGACCACCCGGAGGTGTCTCGGGCCGGCAAGAGATATTATCTGTCACCCGCCCAAGACACCCAGCCAACGTCTCCCCCCCTCTTCCCAAAAAAGAAAGGGAAGGAGAGACGCCGCTATGCAACTACCATGGATTCTGCACGTGGGTCGCACCGAGCACCCACCCCCAACATTAGAAGGAAGAGGGTACCGACTCGACCCACGCACAGAGTCCCCATTAGAGCTATGAATACATAATTAACAAGGTATTTTTAATAGGAAAAGAAGACAAAAGGTACGAAACTTTAAAAATGTTCTTTAAACATGGAATGGCGTATGGCTTCTGCAAGCCATACCAGGGGGGACCATTCCTTAACACCGTATGAAAGTAGTGTATTTTTTATGAAAGGTATGTTTACTAATTTTAGTTTATTTAAAAGTTTAGTGAAGTCCTTTTGGATATAGGTACAGGATGTAAAAAGATGATCTAAATTTAGTGTGTTATTACATTCACATATTATGTTTTGAAATTTACAATAGTATGATTCTGTTCTTAAGCGAAAAATTAATTTTAATATATGATGTACGGTGAGGAAGAGTCCCCCCTGAACTAAATTATGGTCCCAGGAATGAGCTTTAGCGTATATTTCAAGTTGTTTGGCCCACTCCTGGGATGATGTCATTTTCAATAAGGATTTTGCCTCGCCAAGTGACAAGCCTATGTCTACTGGTGTGCCAGACATATGTGTGGCTGCCCTTTTTGCTTCTCTATCTGCAAGTTCATTTCCCATAAGACCACAGTGGGAGGGGATCCATATTAGGGTTACTTTAGTCCCCTTTATTTGTAGGTGATGAATTAACTTTTTTATTTCATTTTTAATTTCTAGACGGTTATGACTTTCTCCTTGCATTGATAGTATCGAGGAAAGGGAGTCAGAAAAAATAGCAATTTGGAATGGGGGATTCGGTAGGTCATTAATGTATGAAAGGGCTTCTAATATGGCCCAGAGTTCTGCTGAGAAAATTGAAATATTATGGTTAAGTTGAAAGTTTTTGAAAATTTTTAGGCTGGGTATTGCGAATGCACAACCTATTTGTTTTTTTTATTAATTTTGGAACCATCTGTGAAAATACTGAGTAGATGTTTAAAATTATAGATTTTTTGTTTAGCTGCTACTGTAAGTTGGTTTATATTTTCTTCTTTATATAAATCTTGATGTAAGATGGTGTCGTATTCTGGGGGATCCCAATCACACTGTGGTACTATATGTTTGGGGTAAAAAAAACTATTTCTTCTATGGATATGCCTGACTTTTGAAAGAGGCTTTGTGCATAGTCATAAATATTAATAAATATTTTATTTGTTTTATTAGATGTGGCAAAGTATGGATCGGAAAATTGTGTATAGAAATCTTCTTTAGTAAAGTTATTAGTACTATGTAGTCTCGACAAAAAAGTCGCACAGTTTAATTTAATTAGATGTAGGGGGAGCCAGCCGATATCTCTGTAAACTAAATGGTTAACAGCAAAGGACGGGAGGCCCAGGGCAGTTTTAAGTGCTTTAAGTTCTATTGTTTGGATTGCGTGTAAATTAGATTTAGTTAGGTTGTAGAATGTTTCCATTCCATAATCTTTTGCAGTCTGGCTTTTTTCGATCCAGTTGTCCCGTTTCCTGCTGCACCAAATACTTAGAATAAATTTTTAGGATCTTGAGGCCCATTTCTGCCTTTGTAATTACTTTAATAAAGTTTGAGCGGCACATTTGTTGCTATTTATTTACTCCAAAGGTGTAATGTGATGGCGGTTCAGGGCACAATATCTCTCGACACCAAGTGTGGGACTCCTATAAAAATGAAAAGGGAGAAACGAACGGAAAAAGGGCCGGGGGGGGGCTGGGTTTGGGGGGGGGGGGGGCGGGCATCTGGAAAAAAGGGGGGATTTTAAAAGGGAGAAAGGGGGAATAGGGAAAGCAAAAAAAACCGTGGGGGGGGGGTGAAGAATAGTACTAGGTGCGGGGGGGAATAAGGAGGAAAACAGGAAAAGGGAAATAGTGGAAAACGAAATGAGTGGGGGGGGGAGGGACCCCCCCCAAGGGACGGGAGGGAATTGGTGAAGGGGACGGCAAAGGGAACGGCGTGACACAGACGAGGACAGCTGCAGCATTAGGGGAAGCGACAATATCTCTATGTCATCAGCATACGATGACTATGCAGCAACCTTCAAGTTTAATTTGAGATATGTCATGTACCATGATGTTAAACAAAGTAGGTGCAATGATGCTGCCCTGGGGAACTCCCATGTCAGTATGAATTCTACACTGAGAGTGACTTCCCCACCCATACTTTGAAACTTCTTTCTTGTTTTTTGTAAAAAATGTTTCAATATAAAATTATAGGTGTTCATCTCAATACCGAGCTTGTGCTTTATTCTTTCTAGTAAACCTACCATGCAAATGCCAGACGGGAGTCATATGCCCCTTTAATATAAAAAAAAAGGTGGCAAAGACTTTCCTGGGTCTAGCCAGGGCTTTTGTCTGACAGGCGTTTGTATTTTGGGGTCAATCTAAGGACTGGGGCAATAAAGGAACCGGTGTTTGCGAAAAACCGGCCGGGGAATGGTGGGGAAGATATTAAGTTTTTCTAGAAAAAGAGTAGAGTCTATTTTTGACGATTTCTGTCTAGTATAACTTGACTGAGATGGGGGGTGAGGGAGATGGGGCGGTAACTTTTGGGGTCCCTTGCCGGTTTTCCGGGCTTCAGGAACCATACCACCTGTGCCTCTTTCCATGCACGTGGAACCTCCCCTCCCTCCCAACATCTGGCGAAGAATTGGTAATAAGAAAACTGTAATTTATATTTTTTTATATTAGGGGGCAGTTTTTTAATTTTTTTGTAGGAGATAGGGTCCAACTCCTGTGGCTTTATTTTGTTTTTTCTTAATTGTTGATTCAGATGTCCCAGCAAATTTGTTCTTCGTATCTTTTATTTGATGGGGGGCGTTGATATAATGAGAATTATTGTTAGATGTTTGTGCTCTTTTTGTGTTGGTGATATGAGTTTTCACGTCTAATCTGCTCTTCTGTTGGTAAATACTTTGTTTGACTTGCTTGCGCAAATGTTTCCGCAAGAACTTCAGCTGTTTGGGAATCTGTGGTTGTAGTTATATTGTTTTGTGTTACTCTGGGCTCCCATACTTTACCTCTATTATTTATATATTTTATTTTTTTCCAGGCCTTGCCTAGATCACGAAAGTTAATTATGTCATCTTTATTAAAGTAGTCCCGTTTTGCAACGTTAATGGCTTCCTCACAAAGTTCTTCTGCTTCTACTTTGGAGGTGTGATTGGGCGGGGTGGGATGGCAATCGAAATAGTTACATGATCTTTGTATTTCGTGTGTCAAGAGACTGCTACACTCCCGCGTCTCAGCATGACACCCCTATGTGTGCACATCACGGACGGTAATGTCTATAGCTCTCTCCGTTGCTGTTCACTCCTGATGGAATAGAGAGTTCACATGAACTTAGAATAGAGGCTCTTAAGTTTTCGTAATGGATTTCTAAGTCTGAATAAAAAATATCATCTTTATTGTATTTACTTAAAATGGACTGGAATAAGGTCCAGTTAGCATTATCATAATTAAATGTATATTGATGGGGTTGGGTTGATGGTGGGATTTGACTATTGAAAGTTATCAAAATAGGTTTGTGGTCTGATAATAAGGTATCAGACAACGGATACCACTCATGGTTAACAACTAAGTCTGGACTAATCAAGGTTAAGTCTATGGCTGTTGGTTTTTGTTTACTTGAATCCGGAAATCTGGTAGAGGATCCGTCATTTAGGAGAATTAAGTGGGATTCATTAATTTGTTGGATTAACATATCCCACCCCCGCCACTAGGTGAAGTGCCGAAGGCCTCCCAGGTAGGGTGGTGAGCGTTAAAATCGCCCACCACCACCACCCAGGAGACTGTATCTAGAGAGAAGGGGAAGCCAATTAGAATTATCTGCTGAATTATATCCCTTAGGTATATTACAAATTTTAGAATATTAGTTGTTTTACCTGTTTATTTTTGTTTGATGAATGGTGTTTGCATACCGTATGCCTGTATGTTTTTTCTTCTGGGGAATTTCTTGGTTAATATATTGCATATTTATATGTGTATGTATGTAGCTGTCTAGATACTTTGCTTGTTTGTGTTTCTGACCGAGGGAGGATATATGATAAGCCCTGCTGGATGCGGGGCAAATTATAGTAGTTTAGTATATTAATAATTGACTAGTAAACAAATAAAATGGTAGATATTGGAGTTAGTTGATAGATAATGAATTAGGTGATCGCCTGTTCTTTTAATGGCCCGGCAATTCCATTGTAGAATGTTTAACTTAGATTTTAACCTTACGGGTGGGGAGTTTTGAAATAGAGGGTTGTTAATTAACAATTACTTATTTGGGGAGTGAGCGGGCCGCCACCGTTATCTCATGTGATTGTGAGCCTACTCTCTTTTGACGGGCCCCCTCCCCTCCCGCCGAGCCGCAGGCGAGCTCAGCCAAACTAAATAGATTGGACTTCGGGCCCACCGGCGGCTGGCCACTGGAGGGGGGAAAAGGGGAGAGAAGCCCGTCAAGCAGAAGGCACGGTTTTTGCGTTGTTCGTGCCTTAGCAAATTGTACGAGGATTTTTGTCATCACTGACTCAGCAGTTGTTTGGTTTTTATTTTGTTCGAGATTAAAGTCAATGCTCTCGATCTCGGTTAACGTTGCGTTTTGTGAAGGGGGACTGTCGAACTCGTTTGGTTGTCTGTTTGTTGTCTGATTTTTGTCAGTTTGTCTGTGAGGTCTGTCATTACTTTATCCATATGTTTTGTGACTTCTGTCATTAATTTAGCTGTATGTATTTCAATCTGATGGGAAACGATTTCTTCAATTTTTTTCTGTGTGTTTCTGTGTAATTTGCTCACGTAGAGCAGCTTTGACAGATTCTGCTTTTTTCCCTCAGAATTCTTTCCTGAGAGCTGAGGATTCTGCCTCTTCTTATTCTGCGTTTTGGGGTGGTTTTTGGTTTAGAGGATGGAACCTCTTTAGATGTTGGTTTTGTGTTGTTCAAATCTGAAGGGGTGTGGGAGGTCTGGCTTAGTACTTGTTGGGTTTGACTTTGTGTTGTGACTGAAGGTTTGGGTGGGGGTTTGGGATTAGTATTTTGAACAGCCTTGGAGTAGGAAGGCTTGTGGCGATCTTCTTGTTGCCAGAGAGGGTCTACTATAGGTGATAAGGGAGAGGGTGATGGGTTTTGTTTGTGAAGGTTGTCGTTTTCCCTTCCTGGGCCAATTTGGCCCGGCGTATTTTGCGCTCAAGAGTATGGAATGAATTTTTCCAGCGCGAATTAATCGATTCGCGCGGTATCCGTGAGAGCTATTATTGCGTACATCCGCCGTATGCTGCAGAATGATGAGCCACCGCAATTAACACATTTGTGGCTGTTGGTGCAAGTTATGAGAGCTCGTGACCCGGCTCGGCACACTTTGCACATATCTCTTTTTTGGACCGACATTGTTCGGCCAAGTGGCCGAACCGGGCACACTTTTTGCACCTTCTAACCGGTGCTACAAATGGCAGGACTTCAAAGTCCTGTGCGCAAATCTTGATGTGTGTAGGAAGGATGGGCTCATTGAATGTAATCTTGATGGCTTTCGATTTGGAGCCGTCTCTGTTGTTAAGTCTCAAAAGATTTCTTGCATTTTTTTTTATCAGGGGCAATAAGTCGTTCACATTTTCTTCAATGGGGATGGGTCTTATGACTCCTTCAGTGGAGGCTGTTGGCACGAAACACTTAATAGAGATGTTGGAAATCTTATTCATGTTCGCGAGACGGTTCTGTTGGTCTGCTGAATGGCAGCCAATTAGCAAACGGTTTCCGGCCAGGGATCTCTGGCTAGCTATTTCGCCAATCGAGTTTTGCCACAGGCGCATGCCTGTGACTGGGCCAAGGCCCTTGATGGTAGCTGGGCCTGTGCCAAGATCCTCAACTATAACTGGATATTTCAAGAACGTTGGTTTTGGGGGATCTCTGGGTTTTTCACCCTTGTTTGTGGTCACGTGTGTACGGGTTTGTCTTATTCTGGGTTTGGACTGAGGCCTTTGTTGCTTTTGTTGGTATTCTTGTTCTTGGTGTTGTGAACTTGTAGTGGGGTGGGAGCCCCAGATTGATTCCGTTTGATTTTGTTTTCTGTTCTGACAAATGTATGTCATTGTTGTTATCACTGTTGCACGTGTTGAGCCTTAGTCTATGCACTAAATTTACTACGACTCATGTTTGTGTCCCGGTAAGGTATACCTGAATACGTCTTAAACATTTAACGCCGGTAGTAACAGGTAAATTAGCATAAACAGCGAATCGTATTGACGTTTTCTTCTAATTTACATGTTGCTACTCGTGTTAACTGTTTAAGACACACTCGTGATTACGGTACCAGAGTGAAAAATGTAGCTTTAACCCTTTTCACCGCATGTCGCATTTATACACCACCAAATGGTTTAACCCTTTCACCGCCAATTTTGCATTTATACACCACAATGGTTTAACCCTTTCACCGCAAATGTCACATTTAATGATTTATGCACCACAATGGTTTAACACACGCCATGTCGATTTATAACCACAATGGGTTTAAAACCGTTCACCGCAATGTGCATTATACACCCAATGGTTTAACCCTTTCACCGCAATGTCGCATTTATGCACCACAAGGTTTAACACCTTCACCGCCAATTCGCATTTAACCCACAATGTGTAACCTTTCACCGCCATGTCGCATTATACACCAAGGTTTTAACCCTTTCACCGCCAATGTTGCATTTATACACCACAATGGCTTAACACTCTCACCGCCAATGTTGCATTTATACACCACAATGGTTTTAGCTTAAACTACCGAATATATCTTAACGAAACTTGACAGAATTCTTCCCAAAGTCCTGTTCTCAGTGCCCACTTAATTATGCTAAATTGAAAAAGAAATGCCGAATCATATAAACGCACTCCCAGTAAAGTTGATAGAAAGTAAGTAAAAACGAATATTCAAAAGAAAATTATCAGAAGACGATTGGAGGATTTATAACAAAGTTGAACTAATTCAACAAAAATATCACTGAAGGACTGTTATTTCAAATTGAAAAAAAAGAGTAAAATATTTGTCAATTACATTTTTTAAGCAGGGAAGCTGTTACCTTAAATAAAAAAAAGAAAAAGAAAAAGAAACTATTCGCCATTTACATTATTTAAGCAGGGAAGTTGAATGGTATGCGTTCCAATCACTAATGAACTCCCTTTGAATTCCCTTTAATATTAGCCACTGATGACCCCCCTTGTGTCTTAGCGAAGTATGCCTAAGTATGCAAACTTCTTCAATCATGATATCATGTATGATAATTATTATGTGCTGATTTTTTTTCTGTTTAATTTTGTTCTTGTTGAACTTCTTCAATCATGATATCATGTATGATAATTATTATGTGCTGATTTTTTTTCTGTTTTTTTTCCCGTTGCCATCTTGTTCATTTGTTTCAATCCACCAACACTTCATGGTGACAGAGTTTGTTCTGATTGGGTGTGATGGGTAGTCTGTACATGAATCTTTTTCTTTGCTCCCACGCCGCTCATTCCGGGTCCCAATTCGCAGCCACACCTCCGGCACGTTCAGGTTCGCAGAATCTGAGACTAAGCCGTCAGGGGGCAAACAACCCGAGGAGGACACTGCACTTCTTGCAGAGTCATTTCGGTGAGTTGGTTTCAGCAATGGAGACCCCCCCTGGGGTTTTTGGTCCAGAGGACACCACCTGTTAAGCCCCCATACTGACGACACTATTATCTTAGGTCGCGGAGCCAGCCGTGAGTGAGGTCCTCCTTCGAGGGTGCCACCACGACCGTCCACCGACAGCTACCCAGAAAACACTGCTCCCCATGAATGTACATGAATCTTCCTCACAACGGGGTTTATGTGTAGAAGTTAGTTGATTTAAGTTTCACATAATACATTATGATCAATTACACAAAAATCAATATTTAACAATGATAATTATTATTTTAATACACGTCAAACATCGTCCATCAAGTTACGCGGCACTGATTATTTTTATCATATTATTTACCATAGGAGCTAACGTACACGATGTTGATCTATGGTCTATTATGAAACCATAGAATTCAGGAACTATCTTTCTCATCCAATAGAAAACATACGTCTTCGTGCATATTATGCAAAAAAACCCATAACATTCAGGAACTACCGTTCTCATTGAATCAGAAGCATACGTCTTCGTGAAGATGATACAATTCCAAAACAAGTCGAATAGTAATGGCACAAAGCATAAACTTTAAAGAAAAATCCAGTCAAGGTTGACAAATCTCAATACATCAGCCCATGTAGAAAGATAAATTGAAAACAGCTGCTCTGAGTGCAATCACGTAGTGAAGGCACTCGACATACGATCTGGAATGTGATTCAGCTTAGGTCGGGGGGTGGGGGTGGGGGGGTAATGGGGGAGGTGTGAGGGGGAGGAATGATCTCAGTATACTGAAGAAAAGAAAACCAAGTATACACAGAAAGTACTATACAGCTGAGAAGATTCCCGTAGCTAAAGCCACACCAGGAATGTAATTATAAACAAAGCGGTCCAGCTAGGGTAAAACAAAAGGTTTTAATACACGGCCCGATACAGAAACAGAAATAGCACACATCTGAGTAGAATCATTCAGTAAAGACACACAATACTACTAGCACAGCATTATGCTTTAGGGTGTAATCTAGCCAGGGCGAGGAAGAAAGATCTCAATATATATATGGCCCCATACATAAATATAGCAATATACAACTGAACAGAATCTAACAGTATGCATACAGGCACACAGCATACCCTTTGGAGTTGAATACAACCAGGGCACACAACAAATCAATACATGGGCTCCTACAAAATCATACATTTGTACACCGTAAGATTTAGACTGGGCAAAGAAAAAAAATTCAATTCAAAAACCCGCTGACAGATTACATGTCAGAGCATGAGTAGAATAGGTAGAAAAGCATACAGCATCCTACCAGGAAGATAACAAAATCTCCGATCATTCGCGCGTGCAGAAGCATAAATAGTGTAGGCTACACCTGAGTAGGCACATAGCATAAGCTTTACAGTGTAACCCAGCCAGGGTAAAAGAAATTATCCATACTACACGGACCTAACTTCCGGCCATACTCCGAGTCGGGCACGTAGAACTCTTTGTAGGCAATGACAGTGCCGCTGCTTTTGTAGCCAGCCCACCAGCCGAACGTGCCCACACTGAAGATGAGGTGATCCAGCCGACCCAGAACCTCCATGTCCACTGCAGGGGAGGGGTTCCTTTGCAACATCACCACATCAGCGGATCCCTTGGAAACCTGAGTCTGGAACCATATATGGCTGGACGCCATCACCATAAATGTCACTGTGGGGAACTTGGCACGGAAGTAGGCCATCGCCTTGTGGTAATACTCAGGCGGGGCAGTCTTTCGGCCTTTGCCCCTTTCAGACAGCAGTAAGTAGTCTTCCATGCGTACGTGAACCCCGACCAAAGTTCTGTTGAAGTATTTCTGTCTGAACGCAGCCACAATGTTGGCAGCCTGGTTGACGACACTGTCTTTGAAACGCATGGCCTCTTTCACCTCAGCCTTGCAAGGCTCGAAATACCTCCACGTCTGGAGGTAGCCTTCCACAGCATGGCTGGAATCAGTGGGTTGAAGGTCAAAGAAATGTGGGTAAAATTTACAACCGTCGGACGAATGTTTTTGGACGGGGGTGTCTGGAGTCCATGACCCTTCGCGCACTGTGAAATCGTGGTGAGCAAAGTCTTTGAAATGGGTCGGGGCCTTGACCACCAGAGTCAAGTTATTGAGCTTTGCAATGCAGAAAACAGATGCAAATTGAAAGAGAACGTTACCGAAACGTCCGGGGTACCAATGGAGTAGGTAACGCTTTGTGAAGGTGGTAGTCGTTCGATTACTATGATTCTTACTCGCAGCGTGTACCACAGAATCGTCTAAATTAACTGTCTTGTTGATGGTCTTCAACAGCAATTTTACCCTCACATTTTCAAGGTAGTTTTTCTGAGTTCCAGTGTTCAACCCCAAAGAAGCTTTATCCACTAAGATGGCTTCTGCAGGCTTGGAGCTGGCTGGCATCACCTGATGACTGGATGAATAGAGGTAGATACTGAGGACGAGCAGCGTGGAAACGATGGTGCAGACAAAGGGCTCTGGAACAACAACAGAAACACAAAAAGCATTTGGTTTGACTCTCACTATGTATGGTTGTTCTTTTATTTCATCTGCTATTTCATCTCACCATTTCTTGTCGTCTTCCCACCCCATGCTTCTCTCGATTTTGCTGATTTAGTTTAAAGGGGCACCCTGACGGATGAGGTTTTTGCAAGAAACACGTTGAGATCACCAGAAAAAAAACACCCTTTATAGAAAGATCGGAACACTCATTTTGCTTCTGGTTTCCTAGAAATCAAACCGTCAAATCGGCGATTTTCTCCTTGGTGGAGGTGCTGGAAGTCAGGTTCTTTCAGTGAAAGAGAAAGCACTCGAGTGGCCTCCACCCACCCCGTCCAAAATGGCTTCTTTCTCCGGCAAGTTTGCCAAGGAGGAATCACCGTTTTGACGGTTTGATTTCTAGGAAACCAGAGCAAAGTGAGTGTTCCGATCCTTGAAAAGGCTGTCTTTCTGGTGATCTCGACGTGTTTCTTGCAAAAAACTCATCCGTCAGGGTCCCCCTTCAAAGTCGTAGATGCCATTTGTGTCTGAACTTGAAACAGGCCGTGTAGTGTTCTGCGTAGCAAAGACACAACTGTAGAGCCCACTTTTGTAAAACTTCCACTTTTGTAGAACTTCCACTTTTGTCGACCCTAACCGCTTTTGTCAAAACCTTGCAAACCACTTTTGTCGACCCAACCACTTTTATCATCGTCTTTTGAAGCCAATAAATTGAACGGTTTTTATGCCCGTTTTGATTGATAATCACGACTTTATCCAAGAACGAAAAGGCTTAACTGATTTATTGAATGAATGTGAAGATCAAGCAAATCACGAAACACTTTTTTCTTTCTGAGAATGATGTTCTGTCCCATTAAAATTTGTTTTTAGTGAAAAGCAACAAAGCGCCTGTCCCTGATGTGATTCGAACAAACACACTGAAATACTGTGCTTCCCAACTGTACCAGATTTTAATCACCCTTTTTAATCAATCTCTTGGTAAGTGCATCATTCCTTCAATAGGTATTTATGTATTATGCCTGTCCAAAGAAAACACATGTGACCTGTATGAATGATCACCGTCCTGCGGCATTAACTTCTGCAGTCATGAATGTCTTTGAGATAACTGTACTTGTCCATTTGCATGACTTTGTTAAACCATGTATTGACCCCTTACAGAAAGAACAAAGACAAAACGAATCACAGAGGTGTGGATGATGCGATCCTTCATCCACAGAGGTGTGGATGAGGCTATCCTTCATCCACAGAGGTGTGGATGATGCAACCCTTCATCCACAGAGGTGTGGATGATGCGACCCTTCATCCACAGAGGTGTGGATGATGCTATCCTTCATCCACAGAGGTGTGGATGAGGCTATCCTTTATCCACAGAGGTGTGGATGATGCGATCCTTCATCCACAGAGGTGTGGATGATGCGACCCTTCATCCACAGAGGTGTGAATGATGCGATCCTTCA
>JAGGCT020000035.1:3008651-3021472 GCA_017654935.2 Phymorhynchus buccinoides
CAGGTTGTGCCGTGGACCGAAACCACATTGAAAATCACTCAGCTATGAAATAAGAAGAGATATCGAAATTTCCTTACAACCTGTTCCCAGGTCCTGTTCAAGGCTTGCTTTTATAGCTAGCTACAGGACCTGCTAACTTGCAAGTAGAATTCAACAACAATAAAAAATAATATTAATAACTAGCGAATTTTCTGTTATTTGACATTACATAGCAACCATGGGATTATTCTTATCCTCTAACATAGTGCTGTGCGCTCTAATCTCTCTCTCTCATCTCTTCTCTCTCTCTTCTGTCTCTCTCTCTCTCTGTCACTCTCTCTCTCTCTGTCTCTGTCTCTCTCTCTGTCTTTGTCTCTGTCTCTGTCTCTCTCTCTCTCGTCGTCTCTCTCATTCTACCTCGTCTCTCTCTCTCTACTCATCCTTCTTTCTCTCCATTGGAAACACCTAACCATTTTGTCGACGCGGTTTTTGAGTAATTACACTGGAAATTGGGCCGTTTGGCCACGTCCGGCCATGCTGGCTGGCTGGTATTCCATATTCAATGGGGTTATTCAAGAAAGTGTTGCTAGGTTACTACTTCAATAATACTGAAAAGATCCAACACAATCCTTGCAGCCGTTTTCCAAGTTATTCATTATTAAAATTATGTCAACTTTGGCTTTTTTTTTGCCATATTTCGGCCAAAATTAGGCCAATCGGTGGAATATTGAGCCACGTGCCATATAAAAACGTGTCATTCAAATCGGGTGAAACATATCACCAAAAAATCCATAAATGGAGATAAGTTAAAGTGACACAACCCAATTTACAATAAATTTGAATAATGTCCAAACTATTTTTACACATAGTCGTCAACAAACCTTCTTTGAGGGGGGGGGGGGAAATGGGCAGAGTAAGGGCTACAATATCCAAATGTTTATTTTGTGACGGTCGTAATGTTTTCATTTTTGGCTCCAGTGACCCTTGACCTTTGATTTATTACCTTCATCTTCGAACTTGGCCTAGGTATTCTAACTTCCATATCCGCATACACTATTTGCTGGTCCTAGGTCCATCCGTTCAGACGCTATGGTGGTAACATACATACATAGATAGAGACATAGCCACAGACAGCAGTGAAAACATTACCAGATTCGCTCTCTTAGTTCGCAGCTGGTAAAGAAAGCTACTAATCCTTTGTCAATGTTACACGCCTCACATTTTTCAAGGCTCACGTTTCCTGCAAGAACTTTCCTCATATCCATATTATGTTCATTCATAAACCAATGACGAAGGAGAATCTTCAACCAAAAGTGCTGTCATAAATGTTGCATTAATCTTCTCGTGTAAGTTGTGAAAGTATTATGACCCTACTCATATTGTCATGGAAGACAACCAAGCCCCAATCAGAAGGCACAGGGACTCATACCATGACCACAGCATACAGCATGTGACGTCTTTGTTTTTGTCAGTTTCACAGTTATGAAAGCCTTTGCTTCAACAAAGAAGAACACAGTGCTGGATAGCTGTATTCTCTGGTCATGGTATGAGTCCCTGTGCCTTCTGCAATTTTGGTCATGGTGTCAGTTCTCGCTCCGCGTGCATGAATAGTGTCGTGCGATGTCGTGCTGGCACTTACACGAGTCGATCTAATGTCGGCAAGTATGACAGCACGGTTGGTTGAAGATGCGCCTTGGTCATAATGTGCTGAATGAACATAATATGAATATGAGGAAAGTTCTTGCAGGAAACGTGAGCCTTGAAAAATGTGAGGCGTGTAACATTGACAAAGGATTAGTACCTTTGTTACCAGCCGCGAACGAAGAGAGAGAAGCTGTTAATGTTTTCAATGGATTCTGTTCCTATCTGACTCTCTATGTATGTTAATGTATGTTACCACCCTAGCGGTCCTGAACGGATGGACCTAGGACCAGCAAATAGTGTATGCGGATATGGAAGTTAGAATACCTAGGCCAAGTTCGAAGATGAAGGTCATTAGCAAAGTTTAAAGGTCACTGGAGCCGAAAACGACAACAGTACGACGTCACAAAATTAACATTTGGATTTTGTAGCCCTTACTCTGGCTCCAGTGCTGAAAGACGTTTGTGGATGATATGTTAAATAATTTGGACAGTTTTTCAAATTTATGTAATTGGGGTTGTGTCACTTTCACTTATTTCCATTTTATGGAATTTTTGTCATGTTTCACCCGATTTGAATGACACCTTTTTATATGCTACGTTTTCAATATTCCAACGATTGGCCTAATTTTGGCCCGAAATATGGCAAAAAAATTGCCAATTTTGGCCAAATTGTAATCTTGAATAACTTAAAAACGGCTACACGGATTGTGTTTATATTTTCAGTATTTATTGAAGAGTAACATAGCAACACTTCTTGAATAAATGAATCTGGAAGTACCAGCCAGAAGCATGGCCGAAAGTGGCCAAACCAAAAAAACACCGGCCCAATTAAAAAAAAATTTTTTTTTTTTGTTTTTTTTTCCAGTTGAATTACTCAAACCCTTCACAAAATTTGGTTTCCAATGAGAGAAGAAAAGGAGAGAGAGAGAGGAGAGAGAGAGAGCGAAAGAGAGAGAGAGACAGAGAGAGAGACAAGACAGAGACAGAGACAGAGACAGAGAGCCAGAACAGAGAGAGGAGAGAGAGAGAGAAGAATAGAGGAGGAGAGAGAGAGATGAGGGAATCTATGTTGAGGGTAGAATCCTCCCATGTTTGCTATGAAAGGCAAACATAAACTCTCTAGTTATTAATATTATTTTTTATTGTTGTTGAATTCTACTTGCAAGTTAGCAGGTCCTGTAGCTAGCTATAAAAGCAAGCCTTGAACAGGACCTGGGAACAGGTTGTAAGGAAATTTCGATATCTCTTCTTATTTCATAGCTGAGTGATTTTCAATGTGGTTTCGGTCCACGGCACAACCTGAACGAATTCAGTGCCAGCAGCAACTATTGGAGAAATAGAGGCCTCCTTTCCTTCTAGCGAAGAAGGAATTATTTTTTCATTTGTTTTAATGTCTTCTTTGTGTGGTGGTCCAAACACAAATTATGTTCTTCACTTCCTTTTTTTTTTTACAGTTTTATGAATTATTATAGGACCGGGTTACATTTCTGCGGACAAAGAATCATAAAAACCGGTAAGTCAGGGAACCGTTTCACAAGAGAGAACGCTCGTAGCCGTTCGCACAATTCGGCAAAAACGGTCCTAAAAAACACACACACCTTCTTTTGCCGATAGTTTGGCTAACGTTTTGGTTCTCCCTCTAAAGCGAGCTTCGCACGTAACCTATCACGTGACTTGCACGGGTTTAATCGCATTTCTTGTTGTTGCTTGGTCCATTAAAGATCCACCATATCACGTGTCGAAATCATGGGTTTCATGCGTTTTCCATCTTATAACTGGAAAGGTCTGACTCCCATATAAATGGCCCCAAATTCAAACCGAAGCATCAGTTTAAAGAGTAGCCTCAATTTGAACATGGGGACATTTATATTTTATTATGTGGGTCACAGCTACCCAGACCACACAAAACCATAAAGGGACTTAATTGTGGTGGGTCACTGGGTCTTTAGGGTCTGGTTAAAAAAAATTTTTTTATATCCAATCAGACACGGGAAAAAGAAAGAGTTTTTTTTTTGTAATAATAATAAAAATTATAAATATTTTTCCACAAAACGTTTTCTAAAGTCGTTTCTTAGACCCCTTTTGGGCATAACAGTTGTTTAATAATTTGCGCGAACACCAACCTCCAGTGAAACTCTCCCATGGTCCTTTTTTTTTTCCCAGGTCGGTGTAAGCCGGTAGAAAAGACTTCGGGGAGGGAGGGGGGGGGGGAGAGCTGCGGGAGTGTTATTTTGATTTTCGCTAGCTGATTCTACCTATTTAGCGTAAAGCATGATTCAAATGACCAAAGACTGTATAGGTGAAGATAAGCATCCGGTCTCTTTTCCTTTTAATGAGTAGTGAGTACAGAAACACTGGTTATGTCACTTTTAAACAGGACACATTTTACACGTCGATAGGCCAGTTTTGAATTCTCCGTTCAAGTTCCAGTCTGAGTTTTTTGGATAGCCTCCACTGTGAATGGGTACTGTCGCCATTAGATTAATTAAAATATTTATTTATCTAACGATAGCTCTTATCAGCCCGGTTCGCCTAGCTTTTAAGTAATCAATCTTACCCTTTTAGAATATCTTTGAACAGGCCAAAGGCTGGCTGTCATGTACTTTGGGCACCCCCCACCCACCCTTAAAAATATTCGCATTGACAATGTTCACTGAGAAGCAACATTCTGTTATTCTCTGGAAAGGGATAGGGTTAGGTTCAGCCGAGGATTATTTTCATAAAACCGAAAGGTGCACATTTTGAGACTGAGGGTCTTAGTGGGAGACGGGGTAAAAAGCGCATAATGGGCGGTAAGAAGCCCACCCCAATTATCTGATGAAAGAAGCAAATTTCAGTCTCATTTTGCCCATGAGACGAGCGTTAATGTCTAGCATTCGTCTTCTGGGCAAATTTGACTGAAATTTCTTTATTTCATGAGATAATTGGGGTGGGCTTTCTTACCCGCCCATGCGCTTTTTACCCCGTCTTCCCCTAAGCTTGAAGTGGGGGTTGGGGGTGGGGGGCTGACTAAAGTACAAGACTGCCAATAGGCCTATTATACAAGTAAACAATGAGAGACTTAGTGTGATTTTTCTCACGCCAGAGGGCATGACGCTCGTGTGGGGCTAATCCTCTATATTAAAATTTTATTAGTTGGGGATAAAGAAAGAGAGAGAGACAGTGAGTGGGTCCTACCATCACTCTCTCTCTCTCTCTCACTAAGCCCAAGTAAGAAAATCGCGTGATAAGCCCCTAGTGCATTGACTGCCCTCTGGCGTGAAAAATATCGCCATAGGTTGACCATTGTCAGCTCTCTGAGAGCGAGAGAGAGAGAGAGAGAGAGAGAGAGAGAGAGAGAGAGATAGAGAGAGAGAGAGAGAGAGAGAGAGAGAGAGAGAGAGAGAGAGAGTGTGAGAGGAGAGAGAGAGAGAAAGAATGCGAATGCGAATTTTAAATCAGATTAAGGCCAAAAGCCCCATACCGAAGGGGTTTTACATACAAATAAACAAAATTCATAGTACACATAAAATAATAGTAGAGAGATAGAGAAGAGAGAGAGAGATAGATTAGAGAGAGAGAGAGAGAGAGAGATAGAGAGAGAGATAGAGGAGGGATGAGAGAGAGAGAGAGAGAGATAGAGAGAGAGAGAGAGGGGGGGGTGAGAGAGAGAGAGAGAGAGGGAGAAAGAGAGAGAGAGAGAGAAAGAGAGAGCGAGCGAGAGAGAGAGAGAAAGAGAGAGAGAGAAGCGAGAGAGAGAGAGCGGGGGAGAGAGAGAGAGAGATAAAGAGAGAGAGAGATAGAGATAGAGAGATAGAGAGAGAGAGTATGAGAGAGGGAGAGAGAGAGAGAGAGGGGATGAAAGAGAGAGAGAGAGAGAGAGAGAGAAAGAGAGAGCGAGAGAGAGAGAGAGAGATAAGAGAGATCGAAAAGAGAAGAGAGAGAGGACAGATAGTATAGAGAGAGAAAGAGAGAGAGTAGATTGTGAGAGAGAGAGAGATAGAGAGAGAGAGAGAGAGGAGAGAGGGAGGAGTGAGAGAGAGAGATAGAGAGAGAGATAGAGAGAGAAGAGTGATAGAGAGAGAGAGGGGGGTGGGAGAGGCGAGAGAGAGAGAGAGAGGAGAGAGAAGAGAGAGAAGAGATAGAAAGAGAGACACTCTGAAATGTTTTTCCTGTTTGTAATCATTTTTTCAATTTGTTTTTCATGTTTCTAGTCAATTTTTCTTTTCTTTTCACCAAGGACAGAATGGAAAAATAGACTTCGCCTAAAATCTTAATCCTTGTTAAACTAAAGTGGTTCAGTGTTCAGTGTTCTATGTTCTCTCTCTCTCTAACTCTCTCTCTCTCTCTCCTCTCTCTTTCTCTCTCTCTTCTCTCTCACTCTCTCTCTCTCTCTCTCTCTCTCTCTCTCTCTCTCTCTCTCTCTCTCTCTCTCTCTCTCTCTTCTCTCTCTCTCAGGTAAGGTGTAACATTTTCATATTCGTATTGACCTTTTGTAGTGTCAACGCTTTTTGTCAGACGACTGTTTGTTTTCTTTCCCCTCGTAGTACAGTCATGTAGGTTACTGTTAAAAGGCCGTGAGCCAGAAAGTGAAATCATGCACCCCCTGCGGATTGTTGCACACCATATTTGTTTAGTAGTCTGGACCCTAACAAACTCAAATCAGGATGTTTGCCCTCAATCACCCGCAGGGTGAACTGTCAGGGTTGTCTTGAAGTTACGCACATGCCGATACTTGAACCAGAGAGAATGTACTTGAACCCCGTCATCCAAGACACGAATTAAACCTGGGACCATAATTATCTGCCTCCATTTTAAAAAATAGTTTCTGACTTCATCTTTGCTAACATCACTTTGTACGTCTCTTCAAGTACAACACTTTTCACATTTGTGATGATTGAATTTAAAACAATACTGCTATTATTTCCAGTTAAATGCCAAAAGGTGGTGTCGACATTCTTTATTGCCGGTATATATTTATCGAATAACAATGAAATAGGTAACCTTGAAGCCATATTTAGGTAAAGTGGAAATGGTTTCTAATCGCCGAATCATGCAGCTCAGTAATGATGCTATGAACCTGCGTGGTTCTTGTGTTTCTAACACATACCTTTAGAGTGCGCATATTCAAACCATCATAACTCATTAAAAACAATTCCGCAGATTCAATGCTGCAAAACCACAATGGAAAAAGAAAACAAAACTGTTGAACACTTTGTCTGCATCATGTCACTGATGGTTAAAACACTACAGATCATAGAAGAATAAAGAATGTCAATACGAACGTTAAAATATCCCAGGGCCTGTATTCACGTTGAGATAGCATTAGACTTAGCATGATGCTAACTTAGGAGCTCTTCCAATGTCCTATAGGATTTAATAGGACTTTTGGAAGAGCTTCTAAGTTAGCATGATGCTAAGTCTCATGGCTATCTCAACGTGAATACAGGCCCAGCTTACGAAGACAGTATATAAGACTGTTGAGTTATTAAAAGAGTACTAGAATGTGCACACGAAGAGAGGTTTTATCTATGGTCACACCAAGATATCAGTGTCGTCGTCGTTGGTTATCAGTCCTGTCAATGCCGAGTCCTCTGCGAATGTTACAAGGGGACAATTGTCGACTGCATTCATTTTCTACATTCTGCTGTGTACGTAGTAAACAGAAAGGGTGACAGCACTGTGCCTTAAGGCCCACCAATAGTAGTGGCCAATAATGTTAGAAAATAAATTGCTAAGTTTGACAAATTGGGGCCTATTCGTTGAATAATCAAGCACCCATAGAATAGTTGGAAACGGCAGTTTCATAGTCGGGAGTGTATTGGCTAAAAGGTGAGGCTGTATTGTGTTAAAACAACAAGAAAAATCAAAGAAGTAAAACATTGAAGTAACGAACACAGGTATTTTCTGTGTCTAGGTCTTCATAGACTTTGTTTAAGACAAAAAGGATCGCATCATCCACACCTCTGTGGATGAAGGATCGCATCATCCACACCTCTGTGAATGAAGGATCCCATCATCCACACCTCTGTGGATGAAGGATCGCATCATTCACACCTCTGTGGATGAAGGGTCGCATCATCCACACCTCTGTGGATGAAGGGTCGCATCATCCACACCTCTGTGGATGAAGGATAGCATCATCCACACCTCTGTGGATGAAGGATAGCATCATCCACACCTCTGTGGATGAAGGATCGCATCATCCACACCTCTGTGGATGAAGGGTCGCATCATCCACACCTCTGTGGATGAAGGGTCGCATCATCCACACCTCTGTGGATGAAGGGTCGCATCATCCACACCTCTGTGGATGAAGGATCGCATCATCCACACCTCTGTGGATGAAGGGTCGCATCATCCACACCTCTGTGGATGAAGGATAGCATCATCCACACCTCTGTGGATGAAGGATAGCCTCATCCACACCTCTGTGGATGAAGGATAGCATCATCCACACCTCTGTGGATGAAGGGTCGCATCATCCACACCTCTGTGGATGAAGGGTTGCATCATCCACACCTCTGTGGATGAAGGATAGCCTCATCCACACCTCTGTGGATGAAGGATCGCATCATCCACACCTCTGTGATTCGTTTTGTCTTTGTTCTTTCTGTAAGGGGTCAATACATGGTTTAACAAAGTCATGCAAATGGACAAGTACAGTTATCTCAAAGACATTCATGACTGCAGAAGTTAATGCCGCAGGACGGTGATCATTCATACAGGTCACATGTGTTTTCTTTGGACAGGCATAATACATAAATACCTATTGAAGGAATGATGCACTTACCAAGAGATTGATTAAAAAGGGTGATTAAAATCTGGTACAGTTGGGAAGCACAGTATTTCAGTGTGTTTGTTCGAATCACATCAGGGACAGGCGCTTTGTTGCTTTTCACTAAAAACAAATTTTAATGGGACAGAACATCATTCTCAGAAAGAAAAAAGTGTTTCGTGATTTGCTTGATCTTCACATTCATTCAATAAATCAGTTAAGCCTTTTCGTTCTTGGATAAAGTCGTGATTATCAATCAAAACGGGCATAAAAACCGTTCAATTTATTGGCTTCAAAAGACGATGATAAAAGTGGTTGGGTCGACAAAAGTGGTTTGCAAGGTTTTGACAAAAGCGGTTAGGGTCGACAAAAGTGGAAGTTCTACAAAAGTGGAAGTTTTACAAAAGTGGGCTCTACAGTTGTGTCTTTGCTACGCAGAAACACTACACGGCCTGTTTCAAGTTCAGACACAAATGGCATCTACGACTTTAAAGGTGGACCCTGACGGATGTGTTTTTTTGCAAGGAACACGTTGAGATCACCAGAAAGACAGCCTTTTCAAAGTTCCGAACACTCACTTTGCTCTGGTTTCCCTAGAAATCAAACCGTCAAAACGGTGACTCCTTGGCAAACTTGCCGGAGAAAGAAGCCATTTTGGAAGGGGTGGGTGAAGGCCACTCGAGTGCTTTTCTCTTTCACTGAAAGAACCTCTGACTTCCAGCACCTCCGGCAAGGAGGAATCGCCGTTTTCGCGGTTTGATTTCTAGGAAACCAGAGCAAGGTGAGTGTTGCGATCTCTATAAAGGGTGTTTTCCTGGTGATCTCAACGTGTTTCTTGCCAAAAAAACTCATCCGTCAGGGTGCCCCTTTAAACTAAATCAGCAAAATCGAGAGAAGCATGGGGTGGGAAGACGACAAGAAATGGTGAGATGAAATAGCAGATGAAATAAAAGAACAACCATACATAGTGAGAGTCAAACCAAATGCTTTTTGTGTTTCTGTTGTTGTTCCAGAGCCCTTTGTCTGCACCATCGTTTCCACGCTGCTCGTCCTCAGTATCTACCTCTATTCATCCAGTCATCAGGTGATGCCAGCCAGCTCCAAGCCTGCAGAAGCCATCTTAGTGGATAAAGCTTCTTTGGGGTTGAACACTGGAACTCAGAAAAACTACCTTGAAAATGTGAGGGTAAAATTGCTGTTGAAGACCATCAACAAGACAGTTAATTTAGACGATTCTGTGGTACACGCTGCGAGTAAGAATCATAGTAATCGAACGACTACCACCTTCACAAAGCGTTACCTACTCCATTGGTACCCCGGACGTTTCGGTAACGTTCTCTTTCAATTTGCATCTGTTTTCTGCATTGCAAAGCTCAATAACTTGACTCTGGTGGTCAAGGCCCCGACCCATTTCAAAGACTTTGCTCACCACGATTTCACAGTGCGCGAAGGGTCATGGACTCCAGACACCCCCGTCCAAAAACATTCGTCCGACGGTTGTAAATTTTACCCACATTTCTTTGACCTTCAACCCACTGATTCCAGCCATGCTGTGGAAGGCTACCTCCAGACGTGGAGGTATTTCGAGCCTTGCAAGGCTGAGGTGAAAGAGGCCATGCGTTTCAAAGACAGTGTCGTCAACCAGGCTGCCAACATTGTGGCTGCGTTCAGACAGAAATACTTCAACAGAACTTTGGTCGGGGTTCACGTACGCATGGAAGACTACTTACTGCTGTCTGAAAGGGGCAAAGGCCGAAAGACTGCCCCGCCTGAGTATTACCACAAGGCGATGGCCTACTTCCGTGCCAAGTTCCCCACAGTGACATTTATGGTGATGGCGTCCAGCCATATATGGTTCCAGACTCAGGTTTCCAAGGGATCCGCTGATGTGGTGATGTTGCAAAGGAACCCCTCCCCTGCAGTGGACATGGAGGTTCTGGGTCGGCTGGATCACCTCATCTTCAGTGTGGGCACGTTCGGCTGGTGGGCTGGCTACAAAAGCAGCGGCACTGTCATTGCCTACAAAGAGTTCTACGTGCCCGACTCGGAGTATGGCCGGAAGTTAGGTCCGTGTAGTATGGATAATTTCTTTTACCCTGGCTGGGTTACACTGTAAAGCTTATGCTATGTGCCTACTCAGGTGTAGCCTACACTATTTATGCTTCTGCACGCGCGAATGATCGGAGATTTTGTTATCTTCCTGGTAGGATGCTGTATGCTTTTCTACCTATTCTACTCATGCTCTGACATGTAATCTGTCAGCGGGTTTTTGAATTGAATTTTTTTTCTTTGCCCAGTCTAAATCTTACGGTGTACAAATGTATGATTTTGTAGGAGCCCATGTATTGATTTGTTGTGTGCCCTGGTTGTATTCAACTCCAAAGGGTATGCTGTGTGCCTGTATGCATACTGTTAGATTCTGTTCAGTTGTATATTGCTATATTTATGTATGGGGCCATATATATATTGAGATCTTTCTTCCTCGCCCTGGCTAGATTACACCCTAAAGCATAATGCTGTGCTAGTAGTATTGTGTGTCTTTACTGAATGATTCTACTCAGATGTGTGCTATTTCTGTTTCTGTATCGGGCCGTGTATTAAAACCTTTTGTTTTACCCTAGCTGGACCGCTTTGTTTATAATTACATTCCTGGTGTGGCTTTAGCTACGGGAATCTTCTCAGCTGTATAGTACTTTCTGTGTATACTTGGTTTTCTTTTCTTCAGTATACTGAGATCATTCCCTCCCCCTCACACCTCCCCCATTACCCCCACATCCCCACCCCCCCGACCGCTAGCTGAATCACATTCCAGATCGTATGTCGAGTGCCTTCACTACGTGATTGCACTCAGAGCAGCTGTTTTCAATTTATCTTTCTACATGGGCTGATGTATTGAGATTTGTCAACCTTGACTGGATTTTTCTTTAAAGTTTATGCTTTGTGCCATTACTATTCGACTTGTTTTGGAATTGTATCATCTTCACGAAGACGTATGCTTCTGATTCAATGAGAACGGTAGTTCCTGAATGTTATGGGTTTTTTTGCATAATATGCACGAAGACGTATGTTTTCTATTGGATGAGAAAGATAGTTCCTGAATTCTATGGTTTCATAATAGACCATAGATCAACATCGTGTACGTTAGCTCCTATGGTAAATAATATGATAAAAATAATCAGTGCCGCGTAACTTGATGGACGATGTTTGACGTGTATTAAAATAATAATTATCATTGTTAAATATTGATTTTTGTGTAATTGATCATAATGTATTATGTGAAACTTAAATCAACTAACTTCTACACATAAACCCCGTTGTGAGGAAGATTCATGTAAATTCATGGGGAGCAGCGTGTTCTGGGGAGCTGTCGGTGGACGGTCGTGGTGTTTTGCCCTCGGAGGAGGACCTCACTCACACTGGCTCCTGGCTCCGCGACTAAGAGAATAGTGTCGTCAGTATGGGGGGCTTAGTAGGTGGTGTCCTGAACAGGCTCCGCTGAACTCCACCGAAATGACTCAGCAGCAGTGCAGTGTCTTCCTCGGTTGGTTGCCTCCTGACGGCTAGTCTCGGATTCTGCGACCTGAACAAGTGCGGAGGGGTGTGTGGCTGCGAGTTGGGACCCGGAATGATGAGCGGCGTGGGAGCAAAGAAAAAGATTCATGTACAGACTACCCATCACACCCAATCAGAACAAACTCTGTCACCATGAAGTGTTGGTGGATTGAAACAAATGAACAAGATGGCAACGGGAAAAAAAACAGAAAAAAAATCAGCACATAATAATTATCATACATGATATCATGATTGAAGAAGTTCAACAAGAACAAAATTAAACAGAAAAAAAATCAGCACATAATAATTATCATACATGATATCATGATTGAAGAAGTTTGCATACTTAGGCATACTTCGCTAAGACACAAGGGGGGTCATCAGTGGCTAATATTAAAGGGAATTCAAAGGGAGTTCATTAGTGATTGGAACGCATACCATTCAACTTCCCTGCTTAAATAATGTAAATGGCGAATATTTTCTTTTTCTTTTTCTTTTTTTTATTTAAGGTAACAGCTTCCCTGCTTAAAAAATGTAATTGACAAATATTTTACTCTTTTTTTTCAATTTGAAATAACAGTCCTTCAGTGATATTTTTGTTGAATTAGTTCAACTTTGTTATAAATCCTCCAATCGTCTTCTGATAATTTTCTTTTGAATATTCGTTTTTACTTACTTTCTATCAACTTTACTGGGAGTGCGTTTATATGATTCGGCATTTCTTTTTCAATTTAGCATAATTAAGTGGGCACTGAGAACAGGACTTTGGGAAGAATTCTGTCAAGTTTCGTTAAGATATATTCGGTAGTTTAAGCATTCTGAAGTGGAAGATACTGTTGGTGGCAATGGTGATGGTGATGCTGGATTGGTGATGATGTTTTGTTGTTGTT
>JAGGCT020000035.1:3021972-3053295 GCA_017654935.2 Phymorhynchus buccinoides
ACGAACAAGACACAAAAGGAATACCTACGGCTAGAGCGAGAACGAATAAATCAACCATGAATGGAACACACTTTCTTTCCGACTCGACCTTCAAGCACGTCGCTCCACTTAACTTTATACTGAAACGGAAAAGACCCTTACCGAGGCACCACCAACTCTGTTTTACCCCCCATGCCTGGAGAGAGCGCCCTCTCCCTTCCCCCCATTGCCACTTTCGATGTTGTGACTCGCAGTAGACTGTACTAGCTATGGCAATCGTTGCCTCTCTTCTCACGATTTTGTTCATAAATAGGGCGCCCTCGTTTATTAGGAGGCATAGGTCGAAAATTGGAGAACAAAAATATCGCCTATAGGTCGAAAATGACGGAATTCCGCATGCGTCGCGTGTTCGGTTTAGATGCTCGATTTTTGAACGCGGCAATATCGCTCCTTAGAGGTGTATATCCCTCTGCATGCAAAAGAGACGTAACTCAAAAATTGGTCATATTCCAGTGTGGACTTACCAGTTGATCTAGTCACGCTGCATCATCTGTACAAAGCTGTAAAACAATTTGCAAAAGATAAAACACGGATGCGTGACGTTATTGAACCAAAAATGACGTTATGTGTCAGAAAGACCCAAAATGTGAGTTTTCCATTCCTCATATGAACAGTGACGTCATTCGACTGCGTTTCTTTTGCATACAGGCGACGATATATGCTCGTCGGCAGCGAAGAGGTTAATGGTAGCGATGATAATTTCAATAAACACCAACATGCTCTTTATCCTGAAGGATCCTAAATGGGTAGGCGCCGCACTTGCGGCGAGGCAATCTCCAGGGGAGAGCACATCGAATTCACAGAGAATAGTATCTGTGATAGAAGTATACAAATACTAAAAAAATTAAAAAAATGTCTGTGTTCTGTGTGTTTCAGAATTAATCAACAGGGCGGAGCAGTGTTTCTTCTTGTGACGATAAGAACTGCCCGGATCAAGAGAAAGCTTTGTGAGTAGATTTCTTGAGCTCTGTCATTTTCCTGTACATCAGTGTTGGTGAGTGTGTGCTTATATTAGAGTTATAATTTGTAAACCGTTTTCAATTGTTGCATTTGTATTTGCTAGATTTGCTCCAAGTCCTCCATGCCCAAAAAAGGGTAAAAGGATTAAACAATCTTTGGCTGTGATGTGTGTGTGTCTGTGTTCTGATGTGTGAGTGAGTTGTGTGTGTGCACTTAATAATAATAATAATACTACTAATTTGTATTTCGAGCGCTTAATCTTGAATAAGCTCTAAGCGTTTACAATGATAAATTAATAAATGAATTAAACTTGAGCTCCACGAGGCATCCACCCACTGCCGTAAAGCGCTGTATAAATATGCATTGTTATTATACTGTGTATTGCTCACTCTGCTATGCCTTATGTAAGTGCATGACTTATTTGGTTTGTATTAACCCTTTTCACCGCTAGCCATATTTCAGCCAAAAATTTCCATTCGTTTTACCTGGGTAGAGAACAAAATGCAGTATTTGGGGATTCATCAGTGACGTATACAAAATAAGGTCTATCCTCACTTCCCAAAACTAAGACAATAGGGTCTTTGGATAATAGACCCCAATTTGATGCCTTTTAGTAACATAGGTGTTAAATCACTGTGGTGCTAAAATGCGACATTGGCGGTTAAAGGGTTAAGCCATGCAAATTGCGCTTCTTCAATTTCCCCATGGAATCAATAAAATTATTTGATTGATAGTCCCTTCTGACGTTATGGTAATAATGCAGCATAATTATGAAGACGTATTTTCTGTTTTTTGACAATTTGCTTCCTTTCAGGACCAGCACACCATCCTGAGGTCATGGGCGGTGAAGGACTTCGCCCCCGGCTGTCGACAGTACATTCAGCTGTTCAAGGCGACTAACAAACAGCATGTCCGGTTTGCCGGTCAGCAGTACATTATTGTTATTATCAGGTCAGGTAGTGAGGACATTAGGCCTTGCGACTCTTTTGGCAAATCTACCTTTTAGTCATGCTCCTGATCATTATGGTCGACTTATGGCGTATTGTTTGACCGCCAGGGGGCAGTCAAACAACTAGGGGGCTATCACGCTTAGATTCTTAGTTGGGCTTCAGTAGAGAGAGAGAGAGCGAGAGGGTTTGGACTACTCCCATTCTCTATCTCTCTCGCTCTTTATCCTCAACTAAGAATATATATAGAGAGGATTAGCCCCACTCGAGCGCTTATGCCACCCTGGAGGGAAAAAGAGCCAGCTAAGTCCCCTCCCCCCCCTCGTGACGTGTTGCAGCCTTGAGATGGTTGTAGTTATCAAGGTTTTTGGAATTGTGATAGCTTCTTGTGCTCGTTTATATGCTGCAGGAAGAGTATAAGTGTGTATCAGTGTGATATTTCAGGCATGCAAAATAACAACGCTCTGCGGTCTTAAAGTATCCACGCGTTTGTTTAGAGCGCGATGTATTCACAGCTATCATGTGTATGTTGAAAAGCGATTACGATCATTTATTTGTGTCATTGTAATATTTTGTTTCCAATGTTTGTATTGATAGGTGTTTCTTTGACATGTTGATAACTCATTTAGTACCCTAATTAGGGCTATAAGCCGCTACTTTTTTCTTTAACTTTGACCCCTGCGGCTAAAACAACTATTGCGGCTAATTTGTGAATATTTCCACTTCCGTATCTTAGGCTGGTCGTCAACTACAGCCTGTGCGTGTTGACATCGTCAATCTCGGTAAAAACGAACCTCTTATGCCGAAAAAGAATTTAATCAGCGATATCACGATCTGACCACTAAATTTGACCACTTTTATGCACATATGTCATCACTGAGCAGTTTATGATCAAAGTTTGAACTGAAACGGTCGCGATCGTGTCAATCTTTACAAACTCTGTGCACACGTAAATGCGAAGTCAACTTCCAAGTTGAATCTAGGTGATCGGTCTCAATCCATAAGTTGGAACTCAGTGAATGGTCATTACTTTTACAAACAGAAGTGAAAACAGGCTCCTTTCCGTTATCCAAACTGATAAATTGGCGTTTACGAGTGTGCACTGAAACACTGCTGAATGCAAAGAACTCGCAAAGTCCGCAAATGGAAAGCAGGGCCACAATAGCATTTTGCCGTAATTTCGTATCTGCGCGTGTGCGCTGCCGCAATTTTGTCAGCGAGTTGTATGCTGGTAAAAGAATTTGTCTAGTGTGCAAAATTTGACTGAAAATGAACTGCCAGTTTGTTACTTTGTCATGTTTTGTGTTGGGTCGTGTCGTTGTGTTGAATCCAGTATTTAGTAGGTTTCCGTATATGGCGAAGATGAGTGTATGTACTGTTAGGTAGTTGTGTGCGAGGCAACACGGGCAGTCGCAGTTAGTCCGTGGAAGTCGATCCACGACGTCGACAGCTATCGTCTCTCAGGTTCGTTTTCCTTTCAGGCTCTTGCGGGCCTAGACAATGAATGGCCGGCTTCTTTATCATTGTTTTCCCCAGAATTTTAAATAAAATTCGGCAGTGAGGCTTAAAGCGGCCTCACTTGGTCGTAGGAAATTCAGCGATCATCTCTTATTTCTAATACTGTCGTCTGTCCCAGTTTTCCCTATCCCCCATACTGTCTGATAGGCGTGTTTGGGGTCAATGAAAACTCACCAATTCCTACGACCTGGTTGTAGGGTTTCTGCCGACAAAATTTAACATTTGTTAATTTCTAATGACTATATGAAAGACAGAAAGACGTATTTCCTACGACTCAATGGGTGGTGTGTGTGACGCAGCCATTCCACAACGGGGCGTTGTAGCCCGGAAAATAGGGTACTTATGGTTTCCATCGCTGTGTTGACTGATGCTTTTGTTGAATGGCAGACGAGCAAACTGGTGGAATTGACGTGTTGAGAGTCTGAAGGCGAAGTTCCTTCCCCCCTCCCCTCCCTCCCCACCACTCTAGACATCTATCTCATAGTATATGTGGCAAGTTTGAACAATGTATGCGCCTCTATTCCCGAGAAAATGACAACGTAAAGTTGGAGATTAGACCACGGACGCAACCACACACACACACCAACACACAGGACACAAACCGAAACAGCTATCATACTCTAGACTCACTTCGAGTGAGCCAAAAAAATGACAATTAAATAAGATCAATGTTCTCCTCTGAGTTTCCTTTCAGAGCATGCGTTTGCGCAGATGAGTTCAAGTTTGCTCTACTAGCCAGCACTGTCTCTACCCGGATTGTATACATTGGTCACTTGATACTGCAACGTCACGGGGAAAGTAAGAGAGATAGATAGAATACGTCTCTGTGAGTGTGTGTATTAAGAGGGAGAGGGAGTGAGTGTGTCTCTGTGTCGGGTTGTGTGTGTGTGTGTGAGCGAAGAAGAGAGGGGAAGAGAGATGAGGTGAGAGTGTGTGGTGATGTAATATTTTGCAAGTAGGGAAAACGGTTATTTTTGTCCATGATTCATGGTTTGTTTTGTTTCTGATTCTTGTATCCTTTTATTGACTAAGACTCAATGTGTAATTCATCGTCTCTTGGCCTGTATTTGTATGGAGTTTTCTGCTGCTCAGTTGTAATTAACCCAGTGATAGCTAACACCAGCGAAAATTTGGAGAAGGAACAAATTCAAAGTGTTGTGGTGCACTGTTTGTGCGTGGAATACTTTAATTATATATTATGTATATAATAGAAACGTACAAGAATTGAAGAAGAAAAAAACAACAACACCATTAAACTTTCCTTGATATATACAGGACAAACCCCTATTTTACGGGCACCCTCTGTTAGCGACACCTACTCATTTGAGAACCGGATTTGTTGGCACAGATGCATTTTACGATGTAAACGATTACTCTAAAACGCGACTTACGACCGCCATTTGTTGTTTTTTGCGCCGTGTGTTCGTCTGCATAGACTTGAGCAAAAGGAAAAAACCACGGGTCAAGGGCCTGAAAGCGAGTCGCTTCCCTTGTTGTAGAAAAGATTGGCGGAGAGCGTAGGGAAAAGCACGAAAAACCACGACTTGAAAGAAAAACCACTGACTTTGGACGAGAGTGGTTAAAAAAGAAAGGCGGCGAAGTGAAACTGTACTATCGATTGCACAATCCTCATGGAGTTGGAAAGACCCAATCCAGTTTTAATATGTCATTGTAGTGTGCATGAAGAAGAGAGTATGAAGTGTGCTGAACTTTTTCTTTCTACGGCTGCAGTGAAAACTCCGTCATACGACCCCTCAAATTTACGACCGATTGTTCCGACCATTTGGAACGGAAAGTATTAAATAGAGGTTATGTTTGTAAGTTGCTTAATGAAACTTTGTTTGTGTCAAATGTTCAGTGGAACCTAGAAAGAAAATCTTAATATAGATAGATAGAGGATATCAAACCAAAGGAACAAACAACAAGTGGCCGACTGTGGTGTCAATGAATTAGCAAATATTCGGACTACTGTCCTTTGACCATGCCTATCTCCTTCTGCAAGAGAGAGTGACATGCATACAATAGGCCCTGTCCTTATCTCCCCATAATTAAGAACATATACGGTCACGGATACCAGAACCTCATTGAGCCGTTCAGTGACATGGGGTGGTTAAATCATCGTGTGCCAAGACGGCGACAAGTGCGATGAAAGGGTTATATTAAAATGTCCATTTCCAGGGAGGTTTCATTGACTGTTAGCGAAAGGAATCAAGAAGGTTGATATAGTGGAACCTCCTTATAAGACCTACCATTATAAGACTGAAAAGCGCATTGAGTTCTGCTTTGCAAGATTTATGCGCTATATAAGCATGATTAATATTATAATTATTTATTATAGACCTACGTCTCTGCGACATTGCCTTTCTTTGTAAATATGAAGATTAACTCCATTAAGACCCTCCTTATAGGACATCATTTGGATGATTTTGAAGGTTTTTTATAGTGGAGGTTCACGTACTACATTTGGCGTTGACTTGCCAATGAACCTTGGTGTGACCTCAGGAAGGTCAGTGGCGGAGGAGCCGTGGCAAACAGGTGTATGGTGCGCACGGGCAACGAGATCTACCACATTCAGCTCAGCCGATCAGTTGTTCTTCAGAAAATTGAGGGGGAGCCCTCGTGAAGGCCTCGGCTGAAGTGCATGAAAAGTAAGTGTTATGTCTTTGTCTGTCGGTCTGTCTGTCTCCTCTCTCACTCTCTATCTCACTCTGTCTCTGTGACTCACTTTTCTCTTGTATCTCTTCAGTCCTTTTTCTCTGCCACCCTCCCACCCCTCACAACTCTCTTCTCTGTCTGCTTTCTCTCTCTCTCTCTCTCTCTCTCTCTCTCTTGTTCGTGTGACTCACTTTCTCTTTCTCTCTCTCTCTTCTCGCTGCACCCCACCCACCCCCCCCACTCGATGTCCTCTGTTCTCTTCACTCTCTTATAGCTCTTTTCTCTCTCTCTCTCCTCTCTCTCTCCTCTCTATCTCTCTCTCCTCTCTCTCTCTCTCTCCTCTCTCTCTAATTTTAAAAAGTTTTTTTTAAATTTTACTCAAAACTACCAAAATTGAGTTACAAAGTTTCTGACTTTCACTGACAATAACTGACAACTAAATCAGAGGGTAAACAGCTCTGTTGTGCAAGTTTTCTACTTTAAAAAAGCTTAGGTATATTCCATACAATCATGCTATCAAAGGCCCTTTGGCATGGTTAGAACTATGATTTGACCGCCAGGGGGCAGTTACAAACCAGTTGGGGCTTAGCGCGTGATAGTTTTTGTTGGGGGTAGTGAGAGAGAGAGATGGAGATGAGTTCCATCCCCCCTCTCTACACCCAAGTAAGAATATCACACGCTAAGCCCCTACAGGTTTGACTGCCCCCTGGCTGTGACATGTGCGTCTTAAGTTGCTCATTGAAATGAGGTCCTTATAAATACTTTAAAGGTCCTGTTTTGGGGAAACCGTGTGTGGTTTATTTTTATGTATCCATTATAGTTATTACGGTAATTCCATTGTTTCCATTTCAGATTAGGAGTGTGTCTCCTAGCAGTCCTGGACAGTGGCATCGACGAACCTCACCTCAAGTTGAACCCCGGACCTGACTACCTGCTGAAGGGGAACGACTACTGTTTCTACATGAGTCTGACCAAGGAGGAGTACTCACGGATCACCATGCCTATGAACGACCAGAGTGCTTCCCCTTTGACGGCAGAACGCATGAAAACCATCGGTACGTTGATTTTAGTTTTTAGTTTGTTTTATGCATATTTTGTTGACTACTGCTTCAAAACGAGCTTTGTTGACAAAGAGTAGACAAATTTTGTTTGCAACCTGGTGATGGAATTGCTTTCGTTTGGTTGTACAGTGGAACCTCCCTTAAAAGACTCCTCTCCCACATAAGACCTATTTCTCTGAGACGTACATTGCCCCTCTTTGTAAGTATTAAAATGACCTCCATTATAAGACCCCTCCCTAAGAAGACCTCATTTTGGATGATTTTTAAAGGTCGTATAAGGGAGGCTCCACTGTATCATCTCTTTGGAAACGTCTTCTGGCTTGTTGTTGGCTTACCCTGGCCTAAAGGACTCCAGGGATCACCCCAACAGCCGAAGCACTTGGAACACTATGGTAACAAATGCATCAGCCAGAGATCAGAGAACATTACCGTGTGTGGCCAGTTTTGATTACCCAGCCACTCTGTGGGCCCAGCCACAATTCGGGGGAGGGGGAACTTGGGACTTAAGCCATAAGATTTTGTAAAGGGTGAGCAGAAAAGAACACTACTGCAGCTGGTCACCCCCCCCCCCCCCCCTTCCCCTCACGCGACTCTCCAATGGGGGATACCGGGAGGTGGGTGGGGTAGTTCTCACACACAAATAGTTCCCCCAACTTCTGGAAGTTCCTTGTCATCTTCTATCCTTATTCTGAATTATTGAACCATGCTCCTGCCTTTGTTTGTCCCCAAAAAAAATCTTCCACATCAACTTTTCTCCTTTGAAGCCCCTCCGAAATCGGAATGGGTCGGGGGTCTGTACGCAGCGGGGGAGACCAGTTCAAAAAATGAAAACCGGACAAACAGGTATTTTACCCATTGTGGCCTTTTGGCCTGGGAACGCAGAAAGATGTTAGAAAAAAGATCGGAGGGATCCAACATCCAGTGTAATATAAGTGATCTGAACCCTCTTGCATTTTTTCCACCCAAAACTGCCTAGCTGGAAGTTTTGCCTCTGTGTATTCAAAACCGCCAAAAACTTGCCCGTAGCCCTCACCCCCAACCTACTCTGAGACCCCCCTCTGATGGCATTTCCATCACACACTAAGTTCTGGCTTGTTATACACACACTATGAAAGTCGCCAAAATTTTCAAAGTTGTGCGTCAGAATGAAGAAGGAAGCTGAAAGAAGCTTCTCACTTGCAATGATGTGATTGCAAATGTTTGGTGCTCTGTGTGCTTCAAAAGACAAGATTTTTCACGAAAATGTGTGAAAGAATCGGAACAGTAGAAGAAGTTTTGTCTGTGTAGCAAATGTGAATGCAAGAGGGTTAATGGTAATGATATGGACTGAACAGATTTGTTGTGCGTTTGTTTGTGACATGGTATTTTGTTTGCTGTTTGAAACGAAGGATTTAGCATACAGCCTGTGACATATCTTACAGTCTGATATTGTGTGTGTTTTGGTGTGTGTGTGTCTGTGTTGTGCGGGTGTGGGTGAGAGTCTTTTGTGTGTGTTTGAGAAGCCGGACAAATATGTACTTTACCCATGATGGCCATATGGCCTGCATGAGGCACAGGAAGAAGAAGAGTAGTCTTCCTAGAGACGTACAAACAAACAGCCAGAGCCTGAGGAGTTGAGACAGGGATGGAAACAGTAAACTTCTTTAGTAAAGATGTTGTCAAGTGTGTGTGTGTGTGATGGGGGTCTGTCTGTCTACTGTCGTGTCTGTGTGTTGCATGTGTATGAGAGAGTCTCTGTGTGTGTTTGAGAGTGTCGCCCCGCGAGCACGCGCAGGTGTGTTGTGGGTGTGCATGGTGGTTGATGCGCCAGCGTATTGCGTTGCATGCGTGACTGTGTGCACATGCAAACTGCGGGCTTGTGTTGTTACCACAACAGAGCAAGCGGGCAGTCAAACTCACAGCACTACCTACAGACAGAGAATGGAGTGAGGCACGAGGATGAAATACGAAGGAGAGCGTTGTTTCAGCACCACACACACCCAGCAACCATGGGAAAGTGCATACTCCAGGAATACCAAAGAGGTATATGTGAAAGTGAGTGATTCAGGATGGCGGATTTCCACCAAAAACAGTCACGTTTCCGTCTAAATGCTTTTCGTGCTTAAAAAAAAAAGTTCCCGCTGAAAAACCCAAAAACAAAAGCAAACTACCATTTAGCCATTTATAATGCTGTTTTAGGCTTGAATGCAAAAAAAGCTCAGCAGTACAGTGAACTCCCTTATAAGACCTCAAAAATCATCCAAAATGAGGTTCTATACGGGAGGTCTTATAAAGGGAGGGGTCTTAATAGGGAGGTAATTTTAACTTGCAAAGAAGAGCAATGTTCCAGAGAAGTAGGTCTTATGTGGGAGGGAGTCTTAATAATGGTAGGTCTTATAAGGGAGGGTATTATAAGGATGTTCCACTCTACCCCTGAACCCCTACTAAAGGCCTTCTGCGGCCACTAGACCCCTGGGTTTTTATAGCGTTTTGTTTTACTTTTCCAATTTCCCGTGCCTGTGATTTATTAATTATCTTGCTATTACATGGGGTGCAACTTTTCCTGGGACCTGTATTCACGTTGAGATAGCATGAGACTTAGCATGATGCTAACTTAGATTAGCTCTTCCAAAAGTCCTATAGGATATTCACGTTGAGATAGCATGAGACTTAGCATGATGCTAACTTAGAAGCTCTTCCAATGTGCTATAGGATTTAATAGGACTTTTGGAAGAGCTTCTAAGTTAGCATCATGACTAAGTCTCATGCTATCTCAACGTGATACAGGCCCTGGCTAATACAAGGATTTCCTGGGGTTTTAATTTTACCAGAGAAAAGGAAGTTCCTTTTTTATGAATTTGTCAAACAAGATATGTGTGTGTCTACTGTATTTTTCAAACAGTTTAAAATAAGCTTTTGTATAAACTGTGGAAAAAGCTAACTAAAATACCTTCATAAATCAATTTTTGCTTCAGCTGCAGGGGGACATTACCCCTGGACCCCGGCCTTTCAGGTCTTTTTCATTTTGTGTAGTTGCACCCATTCTAATATGCTAATTATCTTTCTATCTTTAATGCGTCCATTCTCCTACCTTTTTTCTATAAATTCTTACAAAGATTTCTTCAGCCGAAGTCGGACATGCTGGGCCTAACTATTTCTTAGTTAGGCGCATTTATGTAACGGCAGCATGACGCATCTACGCTCGTAATGGACAGGAAACTGAGTGAATGAAGAAGAAGGAGAAGATATGCTAATTGTGTATCTTTCTTAATGCAGTTTTTGAGAAATACTGCCGTTACCTTAGTCACAATAAGACTTGATTTGGTAGCCAATGGCTTGACAAATTACACTGATTTTTCAATTGATGCATACTAACTCCTTGCGCTCTGGTTATGAAAATCAAACCTATGTATTTTTATTTAACTCATTGCGGACAAATTCTGAGAATACTCGGAACAAGAGAACGCCAGTCAGGGCCTAATTCCGAGTATTCTGGGAACAGCGATTTATTTCTGAGTCTAAAACTTGTCTAAATCCATGTTTTTTTCAATCCAAACCACGTTTTTCGAGTCGCTTCTCTTCGTCACTCTTCCAGCTTTCGCTTCACTTATGTTTAGCACTTCTGTTTCAATCCTTAATGTGACACAAAAAAAAAAAAATAATAGCAAACAATCGGCCCCTACACGAGCCTCAGAAAATACTCCAATGCATTTTCATTAGCAGTGATAGTAAGAAGGAGACTAATTAGTTTATGTACCAATATTGGATCTATACAGGAATCCAAAGTTGACAACGTGACAACCCAATCTGGAAGTCCGACGGAATCGGTGAGGTTTTTTGTCTTCTTTTTTGTGTGCTGTATTTTCTTGATACAGATTGACTCTAACCAAGTCTCTTTGTTTATTATTTCAATATTTCGTTGTACAGTGGAACCTGCCCTTATAAACAGAAAAGACCTCCCATTATAAGACTCTCTCCACATAAGAC
Organism: Phymorhynchus buccinoides; assembly: GCA_017654935.2. Classification (NCBI taxonomy): domain Eukaryota; kingdom Metazoa; phylum Mollusca; class Gastropoda; order Neogastropoda; family Raphitomidae; genus Phymorhynchus; species Phymorhynchus buccinoides. The sequence goes on from JAGGCT020000035.1 coordinate 3,033,119, forward strand.
CTACTTCTCTGAGACATCGCCCCTTCTTTGTAAGTATTAAAATTACCTCCTATATAAGACCTCATTTCGGATGCTTTTTGAAGGTCTTATAAGGGAGGTTCCACTGTATTTGTTTTGTTCTTTTCAACAGCTCAACCCATGCTCAACAGCATGGCATTTAACAGTTTGAGCGGAGGAGGAGAAGGAGGAGGGATGGATCTGAAGTTGTCGGAGCAACCCACGACCTTGACCTTGGAGAGAATGTACGACGCGACGTCCCCGGAGAGAGTGTTCCAACAGTACGGGGACGTGGGGCAAGAAAGGTGCCATTATCTTTTGTCTTGTTCTCCCCCCCCCTCCCCTGTGGGTTACAGCGTACAGTGGAAACCTCCCTTATAAGACCTCCCATTATGAGACCTCCCTCCCACATAAGACTATTCTCTGAGAATTGCCCTTGTTCGTAAGTATTAAAAATTACCTCCTTTTAAGACCCCTCCCTAATAAGACCTCATTTTGGATGAATGGAAATCCGTTTAACATCCTCCGGTCTGAGACAGACACATATGGGACATGTAGAATGTATGCATATAGACTAAGATATTTGTATTTTATATAATTTGTGAATGCAAGTTGTTTGTTTGTATGTATGTGTAAACATATGTGTGTATATATGTATAAGTTAGATGGATGGGTAGATAAAAGGTTGTATGCGTGCACATGATGGTGTGTGTGTGTGTGTGCTGGCGTGTTTGTGTGTGGTGTGTGGTGTGTGTGTGTGGTTGTGTGTGCTGTGTGACCAAGAATTGTATGTGCGCACAGTGTTTAAAAATAGTCGGATATTTCATTTTTTTGTTTTTTTTTTTTTTTTTTTTTTTTTCTACATTTCTGTCTCTGTATTTATTGCGTTGTTTGTTTGATTGTTTTATCGCTGCAGAAAGGAATTTCCTGTCAAATGAACAATAAAAAAGATTGATTGATTGATTGGTGGAATGTCCGTTTTCAGCTTCATGCCGGGCCCACTCCCCAACTCCATGTCGATGGGAACCAAACCGCATTCTGTGCCCCCAACACTCCCAGCCCAGATCTTTATGCTGCATGGCGTGGGGTGGGGTGAGTTTGTCAATGCTGATCACAATAACCCGAATGATGTTGATGTTGATGATGACGATGACGATGATACTGATGATGATGATGATGCCCGACCGATGACGATGGGCGATGCTGATTTTGACGATGGTGTCCACCAAACACTCCCAGCCAGATCTTATATTGCTGCCATGGAGTGGGGGGTGGGTTGAGTGGTTGATCACGCCTGATAACACCTCAACCGGAATGCTGATGCGCAGTTGATGCTGATGATGATTACGATTACTGATGACGCTGATGCACCCGCCACTGATGTGATGATGATGATGCGGCTGGGACTCAACCCTCCCAGCCCAGATCTTTATGCTGCATGGAGTGGGGTGGGGTGAGTTTGTAATAATGATACTCCAGCACACACACGCACATGATGATGATGTTGCTCGCTGACGAAAATGATGATGACAATGCTGATGCTGAATATGATGATGCTGATGATGATGATTGCGATGATGATGATGCAACATCAGACCTGCGGGAAAACCACCACTTCCCGCACATAGGATTATGCTGCATGGAGTGGAGGTGGGGTGAGTTTGTAATAATGATAATAATAAAACGAATGATGATGAGTTGTATGATGATGATGACGATGATAATGATGATGATGATGATGATGATAATGATGCGATGATGATGATGATGATGATGAGACGATGGGAACAACATCACAGACCCAGACATCCTTTATGCGCATGGAGTGAGGTTAGTGTGAGTTTGAATAATGATATAATAAAACGAATGATGATGATGCTGATGATGACGATGACGATGATAATGATGACGATGATGATGATGATGATGATGATGCGATGGTGAACCAACACTCCCAGCCCAGATCTTTATGCTGCATGGAGTGAGGTGAGGTGAGTTTGTAATAATGATACTAATAAAACGAATGATGATGATGACGATGATGATAGGATCTCGCTTGAGACAAAGAATGGCGGGTTTTTTTTGGGGAGATAACAAACTCAGACATGCTAATTTATGACCTTGACGTATGATGTCTTAGGAAAGTGGACAAAATGATCAGCAATCCACCATACAGTACGTGAATCCAAGCGCTGTTGAGGGCTAAGATTTCGGGTGAATGTGTTTGGGTGGACTCTTCAAAATTTGAAGGTATGGGTCAGTCGTGACTTCTGTATCAGGTGCCAAATTTCAAGTAGATATGTTAATTAGTTCCTGAGAAACAAAAATGAACATAAATTGCCCCCCAAAAAACGTAGTGCGTACCTTAAGGCTATGGCAGACCAATTGACATAGGCTAGAACGCCGAGGCTACATCAAAAGTTCTGCTATGAATAGGTTATGCCGGGGATTAATCTTTAGCCATGAAAGCTTTAGCAGAACATCACCAGTCTCTAAATCCCAGTAGACTGGTGTGGCTGCCCACGTGGCGGGGTAATCAAAAACTGTCACACACACCAATGTTCTCATCCCTAGCTGGTGCATTCTACCATGGTGTTTTCTGCCTTCTTCTTCTTCGAGCGGCTCACACACCGTTTCTGTCAATATGAGGCAGAGCGTAATGCTGCCGTTATGCGCCTAACTAGAAAATGCTTAGGCACAGCAAGGCCAACTTTGGCTGGAGGAAATGTTTTTGAAAAGTGTTCGTGAAAAAAGGCAGGAGAATGGGACCGGCAAGGCAGAAGAATAGAGACAGTAAGCAAAGGGAAAAGGGATGATCCCTGGAGTCTTTTAGCCAGGCAACGGCAACAACAACAACAGTAGTGTTATATTCTTATGTTCAGGACTGTGAGCACTGTAATTCAAAAACGCCGGCGATTCTCGCTGGAAGAACGAAGAAAGAACCAGCTGAATCATCATGTCCTGTTGACGAGTGTTTGCCCACCTGCCGTGTACAACTTCATCCCATTCCCCCTCAGGTCCAGCTATCTGTCTGTGGGTCCCTCTACCCCATCATACTTTTTAATGGTGAATCAGGAGCTAAAGTGACCAGACAGTTATTATATTTTTGTCCCCCTGTGGGGTACCTGGGGTCTTTTGTATAAATCGTTTCCCACCTTCTGGAAGTTCTGTGCTTGAGCTTCCTTAATCTGTCACTCTCTTTGACTCACCTTTTCCCTTTGCTTTCTGTCATCTAAATTATATGACTTATTTGCCCATTCTCCTGCCTTTTTTTAAAAGAATTCCTCAATAATGTTTTCTTTTAGAGCTCCTCCGAAATCAGAATGTATTCGGCTGTACGCAGCGGGCGAGACCAATTGAAAACTGAAAAACCGGACAATAAATACTTGCTCAAAATTTTATGGGCCTATTTGCTGAGAAAGCCTTGAAGAGATGCTCCATCAACTCATCACGGTCACTCCGTTTGGCCGTCCGTCCAGACAGTGGTTCCCGAGGTTCTCGCTACTAACAATCGAGGGGCCCCTATTATATTACGAGAACAAAATCGTGACGAAGAGAAGGCAAAAAGACGATAATCTGTCACTCTTTTTGACTCTGCCTTTTTCCCTTTGCTCTCTGTCATCTACCATCTTTCTGACGTATTGGCCCACCATTCTCCTGCCTTTTTAAAAAAAATCTTCCAAATAACTTTTTCCTTTGAGCTCCTCCGAAATCAGAATGTGTCGGCTGTACGCAGCGGGGAGACCAGTGGAAAACTGGAAAAAACAGGGACACATACATACCTTACCATTATGGCTTTGTTGCTTAGAGAAGCCTTGAGAGATGCTCCACAGCTCATCCTGGTCACTCCGTTTTGGCCGTCCAGACATTGGTTCCCGGAGGTTCTCGCTCTAGCACTCGAGGGCGCCCTATTAGAGAACAAAATCGTGAGAAGAGAGGCAACAATTGCCGTGCTCAGTAGGGAGTCTACTGTGAGTCACACATCGAAAAGTGGTAATAAGTCGCCGATACGACGAATACTCAGGTTAAAATGCTTAAAAATGGCCTATCGATCATCCAAGATACCATTGCAACAGATGCCATAACCCTTCATTGGATGTAAAAAAGCATCGTTGTAGAGCTTAAAACGCCATAATTCTACCAGTTTTCATGAAGAAAAGTCCAAAACACAACAACCGGAAGTCGCAAAAAACAGAAGTTCGATTATTTGAGAAGGGAGCCAACTCTGATTCATGACAGCAGTAATGGCAGTCGGTAAACATTTAACAGACATGTACTGGCTTCGAAGTTTGACTTTCTTTTGCAAGGTGTGTATCGCCTTATAAACGAAGGCACCTTTTACTTTAATTTTTTTTCAGATTTGTCTAGAAGAGTGCCCTATTCGCCTTGTACACAGCAGCGCCTAATGCGCCCCCTTTCGAAAGAGTACGGTACAACTGTGTGTGTGTTTCAGACCTGAACACCTTGTTTCTGGAGACCATTAGCTCACTTCCCTCTCGTGTTCTGGATGGAAGGATCTTTTAAAGATGTGGCTTGTGTACTGTGTGTGTGGGGTGTCTGTGCGTTGTCTTATCGTGTGTTTGTGTGCGTGTGCATGTGTGTATTGTGTTTGTGTGCATTGTGTGTGTGTGTGTGGGTGTGGGTGTTGTAGTTGTGTGTGTGTGGGTGTGAATGTGTCTGTGCGTGTGTTTTGTGTGTGTGTGCGTGTGTGTGTGTGTGGATGTGTGTATTGTGGGTGTTGGTGTGTTGTGGGTGTGGGTGTTTTATGTGTGTGGTGTGCTGTACTGTGTGTGTGTGTGTGTGGCGTGTGCGTGCGCGTCCTTTGTTGTGTGTGTGTGTATGTATGTATGTCTGTGTGTGTTGTGTGCATGTGTGTGTGTGTACGTGTGTGTGTGTGTGTATACTGTGTGTGTTTGTGTGTTGTGCACTTGCACACGTGCTAGCATGCGTGAGTGCCCCCAAAAAGTGTGTAGGAAATAGTGATTTTGCCCAAAGCAATGCATGGATGCTCCTTCTTGCAGGATGTCCTGAATTGCAGGATTTTTAAATTGCCTAGAGCCAGCATCGCCGGATTGTGAGAATTTGAGAAACAACGATTTTCTTACACACACACACACACTTGTACAATAAAAAGGGCCTATATAAGCATTTGCTATTATTCAAAGGATTGTAGCACTTGTACTAGTCTAGAAGGGTGAAAAAAGAGAGCAGTAAATGTGTGTGTCGCGCTGTGCCCCTGCACTCAAGACACGAGGCCGCCCCCTTGCAGGATTTTCGAAAAATTTCCTAGGAGCAATGACCAATGTATTGTTTTCATTCAGTTACTTCTAACTTTTGCTGCTGTGATTGCTTAATCTGAAGAAGTCTTGTCTTAGGGGCTGCTGTGATTGCTTAAATCTGAAGAAGTCTTGTCTTAGGGGAGAGTAATAGGGGAAATTTTTGCATGGGGGAATTGTCAGGAGGGGGGCTGGTGGAGAGGGGGGTGGGGGGTGTTGTCCAGAGGGGGGTAGCCCTAGTGCGGGGGGTGGGTGGGGGGATTGTCCTGACACAAATTGAATTGGTCGGCAGGGAGAAAGGTGGCAGAGTGGTTAAAGACGTTCGCCTGCCAATCGTAATGCGTGACTGCAGCGTGAGTGACCCGGGTTCGAATGACGCGGCCCTGCGCCGTTTCTTTCTAGTTTGACAGGAAAATCGAACTGAACGTCCAGTCCTTCGGATGGGGACGTTAAAGCTAGTCTGACCCGTGCGCTTTAAACGCACGTAAAAATTCCCCTACGGCAGTTGAAAGTCGGTAAGAGCAGGGAGAAATCCCGCTGCCTGGTATTGCCAAATTGATAGCTAGGTTTTCCAAAGTGTGCCCACACACCCCTTTCCCTCATATCACTCCACCTGTGTCCCCCCCCCCCCTCAAAAAAAAAAAGAGCGGTAGTCGCTGCACTTGTGGGTGAGCGTTGTTCTCTCACGGTGAGAGCATCCCGAATTTCACAGAGATAAGTCTCTGTGACTAGACTATATACCCAATACTAAATGTTATCAGAGAGTGACAGTGCTGGTGAACGATGGTGGATGTCTTTCTGAGTGAGAATCATGTTATTTTTGCTACTTTATTTCTTTGCACTGGAATGTTGGTAGTATGACTTTCTTGTTGATTGCAATGCATGTTTTTTAATGTCGTTGATTTTAATGTTGCCTTTGCAAAGCGCAATCAAGCATACTACTGTATGGATTTTTGCGCTAAATATGAAATAAAATTATTATTTATTATTATTAAATAAATGCGTGTTGGCTGTTTTGGTTGTGTGTGTGCATGCGTGCGGCATGCTGGGAGAATCTATGGAAAGTAGGTCAGCTTGAGGTCTATGAAGGGGGATGGTGAATGCCGGTGGGCGGGGCGGCAGGGGGGTGGGGTGGTTTTAGGTGTGAGAGAAAAATGCCTTTTTGCGTGGACAACGCTATTTTGTAATGGGGTATTGGATTCTAGTGGGACTGTGAAATGGGGGGAGGGGGGTGGTGACGTAAATGTAGTTATCATGATTTTGTTTCGGGTTGTTCCTTATGTTAAGTGCGTGTTTTTTTGTTGTGTATCGGAGTATGTGTGTTTGTTTGTTTGTTTTTTTGCTCAGATTTGTAACTTCTTTGTAAAGCGCTTAGAGCCCCCGTAAGGAGAATAAGTGCTATATAAATTGTCATTATTATTATTATTATTAATACACAAAATGGTGTTTGCAGTGTGGACGATTTACTGAAAGCAGGCATCCACAAGGCCATTCACCTGGTCATCTCCAACATCGGGGCCACTGAAGGGGCGGGGACGGATGAGAGGTGGGAGGACGCAGAGACCATCGTGATGGTATTCCTGCAAAAACTCACACGAGGAGAGAAGAGAGAGAGAGAGACTGAGAGAGAGGAGAGAGACCAGAGAGAGAGAGAAGACAGAGAGAGACAGAAAGACAGAGACCACTTGACACTTGAAAACTTTATTATGCAAGGATTGAGATTTCAGGCCAGGCCTATTCTTACAATCTGTCCTTGAGACAGAAAACAAGACTAATACAAGAGAGAGAGAGAGGGACTGAGAGACACAGAGAGTGAGAGATAGAGACACAGACGAGAGAGAGAGAGGAGAGAGAGTTTTGGAGAGACTGAGAGAGAGAGACAACACAGAAGAGAGAGAGACTGATACACCCGAGAGAGACTGATAGAGAGAGATGTAGAGGAGAGAAGAGAGAGAGAACGAAATGAAATTTTATTTATACAGGGTAATGAGATAAGTATACATACTTTTTTTTACACCCAGCCCTGTGGCAAATGAAAATATCGAGTAAACAACAATAACAAAACCTGTAATGAAAGTAAAAATAAACAACCAATGAAGCGTAAAAAGTGAAAACGTTGGGGGAGAGAGAGAGAGAGGGGGAGCAGAGAGAGAGAGAGAGAGAGAGACAGACAGAGAGAGAGAGACAGACAGAGAGACACAGTCAGAGAGAGATACAGACACAGACAGAGAGAGAGAGACAGACAGAGAGAGGAGACAGTCAGACACAGACAGAAAGAGAGAGAGAAGATTGGTAAATAATCTGACACTTTTTATGGACATTTGCTACATTAGCCAGGCATGAAAGAGTTCCGCTTTTCGTGGAAAATCCGCGTAAATGTTTGAAAATTTCCGTGGAAAAAAAAAAATTCCGCTTAAATGAATGACAGATCTTGCCTTATTCGTATATGTACAAGTCTGTATTTGGCGATTCTCAAAGCGGTTAACCGGAAGTCGCTTTAGCTCACTCACTTCAAAGTTGTGCGAAGGAAGGCGAGATGAGTATCTCTCGCTCACGAAAAGTATCGATGTTAGTTGAAAATGTGTGTGGAAGGATATTTGTGCCGACGAAACGAAATGTTTTGCCCCCTCCCCCCACTGAGTCAAATTTGTGACGTGAGGTTTGAAAAAAACTTTTGGGACTGTTGTATCGCCCCCCCCCCCACCCCCCCCCCCCCCCCCCTCCCCCCCCCCCCCCCCCCCACCCCCCCCCCCCCCCCCCCCCCCACTCCCGTCAACAAAATCGTCGGACGATATGTGAAAATCCGGATGGAAGGATTTGTGCTCGGCTGAAAAGAATTTCATTGTTTGAAGCTTGTAAGCTGCGTTGAAAATTTTTTTGGGAGGAACAACAAAACTACCGACGTGAGGTGAAAATCCGGGTGGAAGGGTTTCTCTTCTTCGGACGAAATTTTTTCCTCTTTTTTGATCTCCATCCACTTTCATAAGCTGATTAGCGTCCAAACATTTAAAAAATAAAATGTCAAAATATAATTCTTAACCTCTTCACTGCCCCGTCACGGATATTTCCGTCAACTTCCGGTAACCTGTAAACTGCCCAATCACGGAAATATCCGTCATAGGGTTATTCTAAGAGTTTCCATTTTTCTATCCATATGCTTTACGCAGTATGCTTGAATGCATGTGAGAGTGTTCTCAAAGGATAGTATATTCAATCCCCGTTCAGAAAAGCATAGGTTATATGCACTTTTATTCAGAAATTTTTGCGATAGACTTTTTTTTAGGCAACCTAAAACTAAAACGACTTGGGCAAATAGTTGCCCCAGGAACCGGAACTGGGCTCGGCAGTGAAGGGGTTAAGATGTCTTCGAAAAGATGAATAACGTGATATTTCTTTCAAATTAGTAGGTAAAGAGTTCCATTCGGAACCTCCGGAATAATGCAGACTGGATTACGTGAACATCATCACAGAGATGAAAGAGAGAGAGATGGTAGGACGCAGTATGGTGCAGAAAATCACACGTGAGAGAGAGAGAGAGAGAGGAAGGAAGAGAAACAAAGTAAAAGAGAGTGGGGATGCGAGGGAACTTGGAACTCGGAAATATTTTAATGACTTAGGCCAACAGCCCCTATCATGACAAGAAAACACTAACACAGAACATACACAACAACAACACAGTTTTCAATATCAACATACACAACAACAGCACACAGTTTTCAATATCAACATACACAACAACAGCACACAGTTTTCAATATCAACATACACAACAACAGCACACAGTTTTCAATATCAACATACACAACAACAACAACATAACATACGGTATTTATACGGGCGCTGAATCTTGATAGAAATCGAATCAAAGCGCACACACATGTTAGCATTCATAACGCATTCAAACAAAAATGCAATACAAAGCGAAAACACACGTATAGCAACATATGAATAAATGGTATACAGCAGAAAGTGAAACAGACCTAAAGGCAAGAGAGAGGAAGAGAAAGAAAGTAAGAGCCTCAATGACGGGGAACAGGTGGGTTTTGAGGTTAGATTTGAAAGCAGAGAGGGTCGGTCGCTGACGGAGGGGAAAAGGAAGTTTGTTCCAGAGATGTCCGGGGGGTGTGCGGAGGAATGTTAGGAGGTGGGAGGTAAAGAGACTTGCATAAGGAACCTCCGGAATAATGCAGACTGGGATTACATGAACATTCATCATGCATCGATTTGATAAGAGTAGAGAGAGGTGGTAGGATGCAGAAACTATCGTTAGCTAGACCTGCCTACCCATACGATTTTGAGCCTGTAAGTACGGTAAATGGAAAATTAATACAGGCAATAAAAATTTTGAACTTAAGGTCTTCTAAGATCGGTCAAAATCGAGTGTTTTTCGTCATTTCGCATGGCTGTTTAATGTTCTGTAATGTTCCGTTTTTGGGTCTCCTTGCAAAATACGGAATTTTGAGAAAAAGTATGGAATTTTATTTCGTGGAGTACCTAAAAAAGAATGGGTGGTAGGCAGGTTCTGCTTATGGTGCACGCATGCATGCACGCACGCACGCGCACACGCACACGCACACACACACACACACGCACACACTCCATAACACCATCCCTTCAACACACTAAACCAGTACGCATGCACGGCACACAACATACGCACACCCTCACGCACACACACACACACACTCATTACACATGCACACGCACACAAGCACGCTGACATAATTATACGCACACTAAAGCAGGGGGGGGGGGGGGGGGGATGCAAGGGGGAGAGAGATAGGAAGTGGGGAGAGTGAAGGAGGGAGTCAATTTTGTCGAAATTTCTTAACCCCTTCGCCGCCAGAAGACATTTTTCGGCCAAAAAATACCTTTATGCTTACGTAGGTAGAGAATGAAAAATATCTGCAATATTGCAAATTCTCTGTGACATGTATAGCATTAGGCCTATCCTTACCTCCCAAAATTAAGAAAATAGTGTCTTCAGATAACAGGCCCTGATTTGGTGGTTTTTAATGACATGGGTGTTCAACATTACCGGTATTAACAAGCCCATTGGGTTTCTTTATTTCTCTCTATATTACAGCCTTTTCCCAAACGTGAACATCATCACGGAGATGAGTGAAGCCTCCAACATGCGGTTCATGCATTTCCAGGCTCAGGACACATACACGCAACAGATCTCCAGACTAGAGAAAGGTATTATTAGGTATTAGTATTAGGGTACTTTATAGTCACAGAGGCGTCTCTGTGAAATTCGGGTTTCGAGAGCGCGTCGCAGCCAGAGGCATATATATATATATATATTATTTTTTGCATGCGAATTTTTTGTGTGATTGATGAGGAAGGAAGGGTGGGGGGGGTGGGGGTTAAATTTTGACCAAATGACAACTTTTTCGTTTCCACTGGGTTTAACGTGTGCTAAGTGCAAGGGCACACGGAACCTCGGTTTATCGTCTCACCCGAAAAACTCCACGTTCAGACCGTTGAGGCCTAGTGCAAAGTGAGAGGAAAAATCCCCTGTACCCAGGTTCGAACTCGGGTTTACTTGACACGAAGCGAACGCGATACCTCTGTGCCACCGCTACACTATATGTCTCCACAGTGTACGTTGATGTTTCACACTTTAATTTATATTTTTCCAAATTAAATGTTTTGAATCCTGTTGCTATCTTCATAGTGAAGTAAGGAAAGGTAATTCTCTCCGTAATTAACTCCCTTCACCAAAGTTTAATCCCATTATACTAATTATTGTGGCGGTACCATAGCCGATGAGGTTTAACGGAGGCGTGGTTACTGCTACACCTATCTGTATTGTAAAGCAAAATCGGGGACTGTACTGGTGTTGCACTGCCTCCGGGCATTGCACTCCAGTATTGTTCCCACCATCTTTGTATCTACAAATGTCCCATATGTATCTGTTCCAGACCGAGAGGACGTAAAACACCATTTTTCATTCTTCACCAAAGTTGTTTTCAAGCACCAAGTCGCCTAGCAAAGCATAAACAACAAACAGCCACATCGAGACAGACCAAGGCTCATCCTCAATAAAAGGATGACCCAGAACTGCCTATATGACAATCACCCACAGTACTAGGTGTGTAGGTACTTTTAGTCACAGAGGCGTCTCTTTGAAGTTTTGGTTTGCTCCCACTTGGAGAGTGCGTTGCAGTTAGAGGCGCGCCACCCATTTTTTTTTATGCATGCAACTTTTGTTTCACTCAAGTCTTCCCTCTCCTCAATTTTCACTTTTTTTCCTTTTTTGATATACTGGATCATAATTTATGTGCATAACTGAAGCCCGGTATAGACCAGTGAAGGGGGGTGGAGGGTTAGTTGGTTTATTTACTTGTTCCATCTTTGAAGACTTTTGGCTGTTAAATTCTTTAACCCTTTCACCGCCAGCAATATTTCGGCCAAAAATATCCATTGAATTTACCTGGGTAGAGAACCAAAATCCATCTGCAGTATTGGAGATCCTTCTGTGACATTTATAAAATAAGGCCTATCCTTATTTCCCGAAACTAAGACAATTAGGGTCTTTGGATTATAGACCCCAATTTTGATGCCTTTTAGTAACATAGGTGTTAAATCGTTGTGGTGCTAAAATGAAGCCATCGCGCGTTAACCCTATCACTGCCAGAGAAAAATTGAGCAATTATCGATATTTTCTTATCTTGAAATTTGTGACCCAGCTCCATGAAAGGGACATTAAGTGTCAAAAATGATCATTCTGAGAGAATGGTACATTTAAAAATTTCAGACAAATCTCGTTCAAATGATATAAAAACCATTCTCGTATACCTTTTCCCGTTTTAGAGCTACGAGCATTTAAATTTGGCAAGGGTAAGCGTCTGCCATTTTGAGAAATCACTGTCTAAAGTCTAGTCTAGCTGAAGGAAATGCATTGACCTACTCGCTTTAAAACACCTATAAGACCATTTAGAAACAATATTAAATATTATCCTTTATAAATATTTAAAGATAATGTGTCAGAGAACACAAAAATACCCATAACTCATTTATCGTTGCCAATGCTAGAAAGAATGGGTGGGGCCGGGATTGGAACCCGAGTCACACTCACGCTGCAGTCATGGCATTACATTTGGCAGGCGAAAGTCTTAACCACTCTGCCACCTTCCTCTCCTACTGTTGATAACTCTCATCGGAGATTTTGTCTTTGAAAGACACTGTTTTTTACCGTTATTTTTTCGCTTTTACTTAGGGTTAGGGCTTAGGTCTATTTCGTCACAGCGTCGTCTCTGTGAAATTCGGTTGCCTGGGGAGCGCTGTCGCAGCCAGAGTCGCGCCACCCTGATTGGTTTGTGTGTTTTTTTGGTGTGTTTGTTTGTGTGCTTGCGAATTATTGTGTGATTGATGAGGAAGGAAAGGGGGGTTGGGGTGGGGGTAAATTTTGACCAAATTACAACTTTTTCGTTGCCAGCGGGGTTTTAACGTATGCTAAGTGCATGAGCAAATGGGATCTCGGTTTATCGTCTCATTTGGAGGACTCCACGTTCGGACCGTACGTAAGGCCTGGTGCAAAATGAGAGGAAAAATTCCTTGTACCCATGTTCGAACTCAGGTTTATTCGACCCCCCCTCGAAGCGAATGTGTTACCACTGTGCCACTCTACACTTTCCTTCAGCGTCTCAAGGCGAAGACGGTGTCGAATCTTCCCTACATGTTTCGTCTGCCCTTTTGCTGCGGGACAAGTGTTCAGTTCTCGCCATGCTGGACAGGACTTCTGTACCAGGTGTCGGTGGGTTTGCGTTCTGTTCCTCTCTCTTCTCTCTCTCTCTCTCTCTCTCTCTCTATCTCAAAAAAAAAACAAAAAAAGTGTGTGAGTGAGAGAGAGAGAGATCACATTATTCACACAATTACTCTCTCTCTCTCTCTCTTCTCTCTCTCTCTCTCTCTCTCTCCTCCTCCCTGTACTATGTTGTTTCTAGTCTGTTGCTATTTTGACTTTTTTTTTCTACCTTGACTGTTTCTAAGGGCTAATGGCCTAATGGAATGAAACCATTGTTCAATTGTTCTTTCTCTCTCCACAGGGCTGAGTGTAAGCAAGTATTTATATATATATGAGTTGTGTGGTGCATGTACATTTTTGCAAGTAGGTGAACGGTTAGTTTTGTCTGTGATTCATAGATTGATTTTGTTTCTGATTTCTTTTCCCCTTTTATCTGAACTAAGACTCACTGTTAATTCATCATCTCTTTGGCCTGTATTTGTATGGAGTGTTTCTGCTGCTCAGTCTGTCATTAACCCAGTAGAAGATAACACCAGACAATTTGGTTAAGTAAAAGAGAAGGAACAATATTCAAAGTGTTGTGTGCACAGTTTGTGTGCGTGAATGTGACTTTAATTTTATATATATATATATATATATATAGCCATGAAAGAAAAATATCAGTGAATAGCCAGCTCCGTACCCCTACTCTGAAGGACTGAAAAGTTAGTGCATTTGAAATGCAGAATAGTTTGCTTTGATAAAGCTTTTCTGTGTCCAATTTCTTTATTTGTGAACCTCAGAAAAAAAACCAGTTAATGTTAACTTTGAGTAATTGTTCGTGTTCAAAAAAAAAAAAAAAAAAAAAAAAAACAAAAAAAAAAAAAAAAAAATAATAAAAAAAAAAAATAAAATTAAAAATTAAAATAATTTGTGCTGATTTACTTTTTCTCCCAATGGGGGAGGACAGTGCCTTATGCAAAGACAGCTGTTTCGATCTGGAGAAGATCTCATCAGTTTGCATGATTCGCCTGCAATTTGACTGTCCAGTGGATGTCCAACCTGAGCAAAAAAGACATTCTACAAGAGAATGGTGTCTTCTTTGCACCAAATCGAAAATCCACAATAAAAGCAAACCAGCACAAAGTTAAACCAGAAATAGTAAAAATCTTATGAAAATCTTATGTAAAATGAACAAAATAATAATGTTCTGAAATTTTTAATTTCAAAACCTAATAGACATGACTAGGGAGGGCTAACTACTGAGATGGTATCCAAATTAAGGATAAAATAGCATGAAAGAAAAATCTCAGTGAATAGCCAGCTCCGTACCCCTACTCTGAAGGACCTGAAAAAGTTTGTGCATTTGAAATGCAGAATAGTTTGCTTTGATAAAGCTTTTCTGTGTCCAATGTCTTTATTTGTGAACCTCAGAAAACAAAACCAGTTAATGTTAACTTTGAGTAATGTTCGTGTTCTCAAAACATATATATAAAGTACAAGAATTGAAGAAGAAAAAACAACCACACAATTAAACCAATTTTTAACTTTCCTCTTATATATATAGTTTGCTTTAATAAAACTTTGTTTGTGTCCAATGTATAAGTTTGTGAACCTAAGAAAGAAACTCAATAAATTTAATTTTAACTTTACGATTTGTTCTGTGTTCTGAAAAGAATAAAAGAAAATAATGTGCTGATTTACTTTTTCTCCCAATGGGGGAGATAGACAATGCCTATGCAAAGACAGCTGTTTCGTCTTTGAGAAAGACTCTTCAGTCTGCATATCAGCCTGCAAAAAAATATATCATCACCCTGTATAAATAAAATGTTGTTTAATCAGTAGCATCGAAGGGAAAATCCTCCAAGCCCAGCTTCGTTGGGGGACTGGCCACGTCATCCACATGGAGGAGTCCAGGATCCCTCGTCAGCTTCTCTACGGTGAGCTGACACAAGGCAGCCGCAAGCAGGGTCGCCCCAAGAAGAGATACAAAGATAATCTCAAGGTCAATCTCGAGTGGGCTGGGCTCCAGCCTCGTCGGCTTGAAGCTGCTGCTGCAGCCAACAGAACCAGCTGGCGTGCCCTGACCAGGAAAGCAGTGAAGAGTTTTGAAGATGATCGTCGACAGCGCCTGGCAACAACAGCACGAGAGCGGCGTCACAGAGCTGTATCTGTCCCTGTCACAGCTGGTGTTCTGTGCCCCGCTTGCAATCGCTTGCGCGCTTCACAATCACAATCGCAATATTTATTTGTCCAATAAAATGGAAATGTGTATGTGGTGGCACGTAAAACGTTAAACAGTATGTGTTAAAAGATCACAGTTCCAATATTAAAATATCAGATTCACTCAAAACTCAAGCAGCAGCACCCTCACGCTACACTCCCCCCCCCCCCCCCCCCCCCCCCCCCCCCCCCCCCCCCCCACTGGCACATAGCGACAGACAGACAAACAGGCAAAGACTGTGGGGGAGAGAGAGAGAGGGTGGGGAGAAAGAGAGAGTGAGAGAGACAGAAATAACAGAGAGAGAGCGGAGAGTGACGTGGTAGTCCTAATTAGTTGAGAGAGGAAAGAAAGAACAAGAGAGAGAGAGTGAGGAGAGAGAGAAAGAAAAGATAGAGAGACAGACAGAGAGAGAAAGCGAGAGACAGAGACACACAATAATCTTCCGAGTTTGGTCTCCGAAGCCACACGCGCATCCCCCGATGAAGGCACAGCGAGAATGTCGCCCTCGGACCCCAGTAACAGCCATGATGATGATGAGCTCAGTATCTGTTTGATAAACGTTAACCCTTTCGCCACCAGCTATTTTTCAGCCAAAAAGTACCATTAACCCTTTTGCTGCCAGCCATTTTTTCAGCAAAACAAAATTCCAATAAACCGGGGTGGGTGTGGAGAAAAAAATCTGTTTGTAATATTCGGGATTCCTCTGTGACATATTTAAAGTGAGGCCTATTCCTTACCTCCCCAAATTACGAGAACAAGGTCTTTGGATAACAGACCCTCATTTGGTGCCTTTCAGTGATATGGGTGTTTAATCATTGTGGTGCAAATGCGACGTTGGCGGTGAATAGGTTACCTTAACTGGGTAGAACTAAAAATCTGCATATTGGAATTTCCGCTATGACCATGGTTAACATTCGGTGGCCCTCCCAAAATTAAGAACGATTGGTGCTTGTGATAACAGAGTCCTGATTTGATGCCTTTTAGTGACATGGGTGTTAAAACCATTGTGGTGCATAAATGTGACATTGGAGGTGAAAGGGTTAAGCTTAAAATGACCTTTGTTTCAGACGTTTGTGAAAGGATACCTGATCGGTTTTGTACGACTTCTGTTGGGGATAGACGCCCAGGAAAACTCTGGACATCTGTCAAGTGTAAGTTTATTTGTTTTATACAATATGTTCTAGTCTTTTTTTTGTTGTTGCTGCGGATATAGCTTTAGGTTTGGCGCTATTCATTTCTGTATGTGTGTGTGTGTGTCCTTGTGTATGTCAAACAGTTGCGTAGCAATGCGCCTGTCTCTTTATGTCCCCATCTCTACATGTCGATGTGTTCCTGTCATATACCGTACAGGGCTCCCAATCGTCCCGCAAAAAAAGGGTCCCAGGGAACTCCGTCATTACAGCACAGAATGGTTTTTCAGGGCTCCCAATCGTACCGCAAAACAAGGTTTCCCAGGGACTCCTTCACTTACAGTATCAGAGGGTCCTAGAGGTGGGATAGAGGGTCCCGTGTGCATTGTCGAATGCTTAAAATAATTTTTCTAGTGCATCCCTGCGACCTGCCTGCACATTCTTTAGAGGGTACCTTTTAGAATCTGGTACTACTACTTCATAAGACCCCCCAAATGAGGGTCCCATGTAGCCCTGCCGATTTTGCTGACTGTAAGGCGATGCGTTTCTCCCAGACTGAGATCCCCTTGCCTTCCATCCCTTCCCTTGAACTCTCTGTGAGGAGTAGAGGTGGAAAAAACCCGGTTTGAACCAAAACACCGGTGCCAAATATTTTGCGTTCGATAAAACCGTTCGAGTTGCTCTTAACCGGTTTTTAACTGCAACTGAAAGTACGGTTTTTCTTAGAATACGACATTCTTAGCGAGAGCAACAGTATATATCAGCGCAGAATGGGGGTTTTGTAAACCAAAGACTAGATGTTTCTAGTTTGTGGTGGTGTATGACTTTGCTTGACTTTTGTAATGTACAACCATGGCTGATTTATGGCAACTATATGATGCGAGTACTGGTTAAAAAACAACGGTTCGTAAAACTTGTTCGACTAAGAAAACTGGTTAAAACCGGTTCGGATTTTGAAGCGGTTATCCAAGTGAACTTCTAGTGAGAGTCATCTTGGGCGCCACAGTGACGTCTTCAACCAACTTCTCGCTTCCAGCTACTTGCGGTCGTAGCCACAGTCTGGGTTTTTGTGAATGATTTTTGCTGTCCATTCTGCGATGTTGTCAGCCATCGTTTCTTTTGTCTTCCCCTCCGTCTCCCCTCCTCAACAGTTCCGCTGGAGGATCGCTTGGCAGGGCCGTTGGATCTTGTTGCTGGACCGGCCTGCGCTTATAATGCAACTTGATATATAGTAAGGAAATAGAGTAACCATCTGAATTTGGAGTACCTTTTGGGGTCGCGCCTTATAACCAGGTGCGCCTTATAGTCAGTAAATATGGTGTCGGTGTGTAAGCCTTAGCCGCTCATCCACCATTTTTAAGAGCCCCCTGAAACATATCAATTCCCAAACGAGAAAGGCGTAAAAGGGCGCGGAGGCCCACTTCTAGACCCTATCACTACTAGTACTCTACTACTACTACTACTTCTACTACTTCTACTACTACAACTTCTACGACTACTACTACTACTACTTCTACTACTACTACTACTACGACTACTTCTACTACTACTACTACTACTTTACTATACTACTACTACTACTACTACTACTTATACTGCTACTTCTACTTCTCTACTACTACTACTTCTACTACTACTTACTACTACTATATATAACCCAAACACTAATGTCGAATCCTATTTCCAACTAACTACCCTATTCCTAGTCAACCCGAGGAGAAACATAGAGACATGGACACATAGAGACGGGGACACATAGAGACAAATTTGGGGACACATAGAGATGGGGGGACAGTTAGAGATGGGGACACAATCAGGATACATAGAGGTGGGGGACACATAGAGACAGGGGGACAGTTAGAGATGGGGACACATAGAGATCAGGATACATAGAGGTGGGGGACACATAGAGACAGGTGGACAGTTAGAGGATGGGACAATAGATCAGGATATATAAGAGGTGGTGGACCATAGAGATGGGGGACAGTTTAGATGGGACCATAGAGACAGGGGGAACAGTTAGAGTGGGGACACCTAAAGACAAGGGGACAGTAGAGATGGACACTAGAGATTGGGGGACAGTTAGAGATGGGGACACATAGAGACAGGGGCCAGTTAGAGATGGGGACACATAGAGATGGGGGGACAGTTAGAGATGGGGACACATAGAGACGGGGGCATATAGAGATGGGGATACATAGAGACAGGGAAACATAGAGACATGGACACATAGAGATCAGGATATATAGAGGTGGGGGACACATAGAGATGGGGGGACAGTTAGAGATGGGGACACAATCAGGATACATAGAGGTGGGGGACCATAGAGACAGTGGACAGTTAGAAGATGGGACACATAGATGATCAGGATACATACGAGGGGTGGGGGACACATCGAGATGGGGGACGTTAGAGATGGGGACACATATAGATCAGGATACATAGGTGGGGGACACATAGAGACAGGTGGACAGTTAGAGATGGGGACACATAGAGATCAGGATACATAGAGGTGGGGGGACACATAGATACGGTGGGACAGTTAGAGATTGGTGGGGGACAGTTAGAGCATGGGGACACAACAGGATACATAGATGGGGGAACACATAGGACAGGGGGACAGTTAGAGTGGGGAACATAGAGATCAGGATACATAGAGGTTTTGGGGGGACACATAGAGACGAGGAAACAGTTAAGATTGGGACCGATAGAGATCAGATACATAGAAGGTGTGGGACACATAGAGACGGGGGGACAGTTAGAGATGGGGACACATAAGATCAGTATACATAGAGGTGGGGGACAGTTAAGATGGGGACACATAGAGATGGGGGACAGTTAGAGATGGGGACACAATCAGGATACATAGAGATGGGGGACACATAGAGACGGGGGGACAGTTTAGAGATGGGGACACATAGAGTATCAGGATACATAGAGGTGGGGGGACACAGGAGAGACGGGGAGACGTTAGAGATTGGGGGACAGTTAGAGATGGGGACCCCGTCAGGATACGTGAGGTGGGGATACAATAGAGACGGGGGGACAGTTAAATGGGGGACATCATAGAGACAGGGGGACAGTTAGAGATGGGGACACAATCGGGATACGATAGAGGTGGGGGACACATAGAAAAAAGAACCAGGGGAAAGAGGGGGAAAACAGTTAGAATGGGGACACATAAGATCAGGATACATAGAGGGGGGGACACATAGAGACGGGGGGTACAGTTAGAGATGGCGGACACATAGAATCCGGATACATAGAGGGGGGGACACCATAGAGACAGGGGGGACAGTTAATAGATGGGTACACATAGAGACGGGGGGACAGTTAGAGATGGGGACACGAGATCAGATACATAGAGGTGGGGGACACATAGAGACGGGGGAACAGTTAGAGATGGGACACAATCAGGATCATAGATGTGGTGACACATAGATATCGGATCTAGAGGTGGGGGACCATAGAGACGGGGGACAGTTAGAGATGGGACCATAGAGATCAGGCTACATGGAGTGGGGCACACATAGAGAACGGGGGACAGTTAGAGTGGGGACACAATAGAGATCAGGATACATAGAGGTGGGGCACACATAGAGACAGGGGAACTTAGAGATGGGACCCATGAGATCCATACATAGGATCAGGATACATAGAGTGGGGACACATAGAGATCAGGATACATATAGGTGGGGCCACATAGAGACAGGGGCACTTAGAGATGGGGACACATAGAGATCAGGATACTAGGTGGGCACACATAGAGAATACAGGGGAACTTAGAGATGGGGCACAAGGCTCGCACACACAGTACT
>JAGGCT020000035.1:3053795-3073795 GCA_017654935.2 Phymorhynchus buccinoides
ACTCATCCCCAGATACTTTCCCCTCCACTACCCCTTCCCCGTCTCTCTCTCATCTCTCCACACACACACCACACACACACACACACACACACACACACACACACACACCCACACACCACACACACACACAAACGCACACACCACACACACATCTATAAGAGGAAAAACACGTGAAAACCGCGTGATTTTGACACGTGATCTGGTGGATCTTTAAAGTCTTGCACAAGAATAGTCACTGGACATTTCAAAAGATTATGAACAATGTCTTCTTAAGGTACAAGATACTGGTTTACATTTCAAATTCAGTTTTGAACAAACGAGTAGAAAGTTGTCTGCAGCCTAAACCCACATAAGTGACAGAAGGTGGCTTGGCCAAAAATGTTTTGTTTCAATCACTGACTTTCAAATATACCAATCCATTAGGGTTGGGACACTGAATTGCCAGTCTTCTACTAACGAGTTTGCTCACCAAAGCCACTACCCCTTACGACTAGAACTATGTGGATACTCGGCTATACACATCGCATTGTTAACAATTCGGGACTGTCCTGGTGTTGCTCTGGCCTGCCTCCGGCATTGGCCTCCAGGGTCGTTTCCCTTCCCACCATCGTTATAATCTACTTATGTCCCATATGTGTCTGTTCCAGACCGTTAACCAGACTTTCTTCACTAGAACCACAACGCAGGAGCTTTGCACCGTGTCAGACTGTCCAGCTTTACCAGGTTGTTTTCCGTTCGCTCGTAGACACATAATTAGTACATAGAGAATTTCCAACAAACCCCACGCCGACAGAAGGAAGTCGGCCAAACCCTGACGCGGATAAATCGCAGATGGCGGCGGGTGTGTGGTTATCCGGGCGGGTATAAAGTTTAACTCAATCAACATAATCAGTTGGAAGCAGACATTAGACGACAGACAGACAGACAGAGGACAAACAACAACACAACTGCACTTTCCGTCTTCTTCCCTCGTGACTTGTCCTGTTAACGTTGGTAGAAGGATATAAGGCATAACATTTATTTTAGATATATATAGTAGATTGAAGGTAAGACACCCCACCACCACCACCCACCCACCCTCGCCCGTGGGGATTACGGGGGATCTTTGTATAAATAGTTTCCCCCACCTTCTGGAAGTTCTGTGCTTGTAACTTCAATTTTAATAATGTCACTGTAACGTCGTTGACTCTGCTTCCTTTGCTACTGTCATCTACTACTACTAACCTTTCTCGGCCTAAATTAATCGGTCATTCTCCGCTTTTTCATGAAAACAACTTTCAAAACGATTTCCTCCAGCCGAAGTCGGCTTGCTGGTCCTAACTATTTTTTTTGGTTAGTTGTATAACGGCCGACATGACGCATCTGCGCTCTAATTGACAGGAAACTGTCTGAGTGATCGAAGTAGAAGAAGTAGAATAAGAAATCGAAGAAGAATAAGAGGACGACGAACCAGCCGCCGTGGTGTAGTGGGTTAGCGTCGCGGACTACTGCTGAGTCTTGGTTCGAATCCCATCAGAGTCGAGGTTTTTTTTTCGTCCTGTACCGACTCCTAACCAGGAGTGAGTGGCTATGGGCTCAATGGGAAGACGAAACCCACAGCCGAGTTCATCCGCTTACGGATGCATATTCTATAGTGTTGCTCTAACTGCAAGACCGGAACACTGCAAGTGTCTGTAGTTCTCGGCACCGATTAACGCCGGGAATTATCCATTATGAAAGGAAGCGTAGAATACAGCCCTGCATGCAGTCCTCAGAACGATACGACTCCTCCATGAGGCATCATTCAATCATCGTTATCATCGCCTCATTGTCCATCAATCATAAAATTAAATTATGTCTCAAATTTTGTGGCTTTGCATGCCCTACCTCATGGTGACCTCAGTTTCGGTTTCCAATCCAGTCTATGCCTTGGTGCGTTCGGGTCAAAGTCAGGGGATTCAGTGTGTTCTGGGAGCTGTTGGGTGGACGGTCGTGGTGCCGCCCTCGAGGAGGACTCCATCACGCTGCTCCACGACTAAGAGAATAGTGTCGCAGTAGGGGCTTAGTAGGTGGTGTCCCTGAACAGGCTCCACTGAACTCCACCAAGTGACTCAAGCAAAGTGCAGTGGCTCCCTCGGTTGGTTGCCTTCTGGACTGCTGTCTCGGTTTCTTGCTACTTGAACCAAACCCTGGTGTAGCTGCGAATTGGGATGCGTAACCGATCTGCCTGGGAGCAACGCCACTGTACAGCCCAGATGATGGGACAGCCCCCCCCCAAAAAAAAACAAAAAACCTAAAAGAAGCCAGCGGACTACTAGCGCGACGACGACGACTACGAAGAAAGAAGAAGAAGAATGTAAGAAGAGGAACGTACGACGACCGCGCAGAAGAAATCGAAGAAGAAGAAGAGGACGACGACGACGCACGCACGACGAAACAAGAGAAGAATAAGAGAATAGGAGAGATGGAGGACGACGACGACGACGACGACGACGAAGAAGAAGAACTTGCAATTTTATGGCTGCTCTGTGATGATAAACAGTAGTTTGAATGTTTAAACTGCGCATATATCCCTCTTTTTCGTCCCTATTTTGTTCGATGTTCTCGTCAACAGATAAAATCACGCCCTTGCGTAACAGGCAACTGTGAACACGAACAGAATTAAGATTTACGACCACCAGAAGAAGAAGAAATAAGAAGAACGTTGGGTGCCAGAGGAGGGGAAAGAGGAGGTGGTGGGGGGACGGCTTACTGAGTATCGTCGTGTTTAAGGAAAAGAATGAGACAAACCTAACAGGAAAAAACCAACAACCAAAAAGAACAGAAGAAGAAAGAAACTACACAAAATAACGAGAAGAGGAACACACCTAAGAAATAAACAAATAAGGGAAGAAGAAGAACTAGAGCAAGAACCAATTCTGCTCCACTCTCTTCCCTTACTGCAAAAAAAATAAAAATAAAAATAAACAATGCAACGCCTGAGCGGGCTGCAAGTCCCCCCGCAGCTCACCGAGGTATTCCGAAATCGAATTGCGTAAATATGACCTTAATGGTAAAACTAAGTACATCAGTGGATGGCTTGCATTCTTGTGCACAGGTAAACAAATTTTGAGATAATAGATACTGAATAGTTTTTTGATATTAGCCTTGGGGTTTGTCGGACCCGTTGATTTGAGCGCGCGCGATCATGCGCACAGACGCGCGCCACAGGAAAAATTCTATGACTAACTGTTTATAGACCATTTCATACACAAATTTGTGAAAAAACTGCATTAAATGATGCAAAACTTCGCGAGATATTAGCGATTATGTGTTTCCGGGTTTGAACCCGTACTCTGGCGCGACCTTGATCTTTGTAAACTAAATACATCTCAGTGAATAACTTTGCATCTTGCAACTATATAAAAATGTGATGAATATACTGAATAGTTTTTGAGAAAAACGGACGATACCGGACGGACGGAGGCAACGCCGGACGGACACCTGACGGACGGACCAGACAAAAACCAATAGCTCCCCGAACCTTCGGCTCGGGACTAAAAATCAAGAAGCAATGATGGCAAGAACAACAAACAAAGACAACAGGAAGAATATTATAAAAAAGAATGGGAGAAAACATCAGAACACGTACACACACAAAAGAAAAGAGAGAAAAAAAATTATTTTAAATTTTCCCCTGACCAACTCTGGTCTCTGACTGCCTTAGGCATACTTATTATCTCAGCAGTCACCCTACTGCCTTTACGCACAGCAGAACAGATGTAGAATCAAGAGAAGACAGAGAGAAAGAAGAAGAAGATTAGTACCAAGACAAAGGCAGGAATGAGGGAAGTAAAAACCCGTAAAGAGATAATAAGAGCAGCCTAGAAATAACAAAGGAAAGTAATGACTAGTTGTTAACCCCTGAAGGATCACCTCAAACTGGGTGCATTGGTTTTCTTGGCAGACTTGCGTTCCACGTTCATTAGTAAGACATCTATTTCCATATTTCTTCTTCCTAGCAACCTGTAGAATTTCTTATCTTATGAAAGGGATGTTTTTTGTCCGTCACCAAAGGTGATCGTACTTTGTGATGGGCTGGTTTGTATTTTTGTCCGGCCCACCGAAGGTGATCGGACTTTTGCGATGGGGCTGGTTTTCTGGAGGGTTTTTCTTGTTTGGTTGTTTTTTATTTCCTTTCTGTCTGTCCCAGGGATACTCCCGAACCGCTTGACCGAATCGCGTCACATTTTGTGTGACGGTTGCCACCTTAATAGGAAGAGATCCGGCGAAACCATTTTGCCGTCGTGACCTTGACCTTGACGTACGACCTTGAAAACTCGAAACTCTATTTTTAGCCATTATCTCGGGCACCGATCGACATAGGATGTTGAAACTTGGTGATGAAGTGGCTGGCTTATGCACGTTTCTGATGATGAAATACGATCAGGTCCACGGTCAAGGTCAAAAAGATCGCTGGAGCCTGAAAAGGGAGGGTCATTTTTTCTCTTCTGTCTGTCCAAGATATCTTTCGAACGGGTTGACGAATCACTTCAAATGTTGTGTGCTGTTGTGACACCCATGAGATGAATGATCCGCGCAAAAGTTTTTGCCGTCGTCACCTTGACCTTGGCGTACGACCTTGAAAACCGACATCTTTAAGGGGCCATAACTCCCACACCGGTAGTGGTTAGAGTCTTCATTAGGTAGCTTTGTGCTTATGCCCGTTCTGATAGTGGCATACCGTTCAAGGTCAAGGTCACGTCCGGAGATAGTAGGCCTTCAATGGTAGGGGTACTACAAATTGGGTTTAACGCCATCTTTCCACATTTGTACTTGACAACCGATCAAAATGTTTCATTTCATTAAAAGTAAAAAACAAAAAAATCGGTCTGGTTTTCCCTAATTTCAAGATGGGATCACCACACACACACCACCACACACACACACACACACACAGCACGTGCGCGCGCAGACACTCGCGGGCGCGCGTCCCCCCCCCCCCCCTCCACACGCATCACGCCTGCACGTACAAAACAACACACATACACGCACGCACACTCACACGCAACGTACCACACACACACACACATATATCGCACCACGCACGCCACGCACGCACGCCTACACACACACACACACACACACACACACACACACAACACACACACACACGCACACACGCACGACGCACACATACTGTCACGTTGTAACGCACTCCACACAGAAATACATACACACTATCCAACCCTGTACAGAGAAGAAGAGGCGGAAGATGCCATAACGAATTTTTGCAATTTAGTGATTATTAAATGCAAACATCGAGCCATTCACCCTTGCATAAGGTACATGCTTGTATCAGGTGGGGGCCATAAACCAGATCCCCCCCGCCGTAGATCCGGCCTGTTCTACGTGTGTATGCATAATGCTTGTGGTGATATATTGGTCGATTTGTATGTAAGAGAGAGCAAAAATAATAATTTAGAAATACATGACTGAAGCAAAACAAGCCGATCGCAATAGTTTGTGCACGCGGTCTATTTTTACCACATCCCAATCATGAGTCACCTCCCTGGCGTTTCATCGTTTTCATCTGTAAACCGAATGTTATCTTCTGCACATTTCGTAACTTTTTTATTCTTTTGAAAACATTTAAAGCTGGTATCCTACTTATAACCATCAAAAGGGAGAGCCACCGCTACTCGTCGTGTTCCTGTTGAGTGTCCTGTATTACGTATGTTTATTAATTTTGTACGCTGTTAAAAATACATAATTTTAAAGAGCGGCCCCAATTTGAGTGTAGCTCGATTTGAAGTGCGCATTTTGTCAAAATGTGCGACAATTTTGGACCGAACCGACAGACAGACATACCGACCGAACGACTGACAAAGTAGTTATAGGTTTTGTGCTTGAGCCACAAACAAAAAGAACTCCATCCATTTCAAACGTCTTCGTTTTCCTGCTATGTTATCAGCAGGCCATATGCCGCACACGCACACTTCATTAGACAACAGCAATAACAACGACAGCATCAACACAACAGCAGTTACAAAACAAACAAGTTTACAAAATAAAACAAGAAAGAAGAAGAAAAAAGGAAGAAAGAAAGGAAGGAACGACGAACGCAAAGGAAAACACATCACAGCAGAAAGAATAATAGTAATAATAATAATAATAATAATTAATAATTTATTTCATAGAGCGCCTACATCCATACAGTAGTATGCTCGATGCGCTTTACAGTAGCAACATGTTAAAATCACATTAAACACATGCCATTCAAATCAACAAGACGTGATACTACAACATTTCAGTGCAAAGAAATAAAGGTAACACAAATAGCAGATTCTCACTCACAAAGACATCACTCCTCATATACCAGCCAAATAAAACCAAGCGTGGACAAAAGAGTAACAAAAGCAGAAGGCGTGTCTACATAAACTTTACCGGGGGGCAAAGGCTTAAAGGAAAAGAGGGCGTCACAATCGTTGACAGCCTGGGCCCAGGGAACAAAGCTCCCCCTAATCCCACGTTAGTCGTTAACGGATAAATGATCGTCTGGCCGCTACATGGCGACCCGACAGCCACGCGCGACCTTCTTTCAGCGCTTCCGGCTCAATCCCATGGAGCATCCCCCAAAATGGCGGTTTTCCCATAATTGATACTAATGTGGGTTTTTTTAAACTGAAATCATTTTTATTTTGTTTGACATTAGCCTGAAGTTGGTCGCCTTGACATAAGGCTTGTGTCAGACCAATTGGCCATCATCTAGAACACCAAGCTACATCAAACGTTGTTTTGTTGCTCTGCATAGTTATGCGGGGATTGTCTTTAGCCATGACAAGCTCCTAGCGAGCATCATCAGTACCCTTCCCAAATCCTCTGAAAGTCGGAGTGTGGCTGACCACGTGGCGAGGTATAAAAAATGGTCCAGCACACGTAAATGTGTCTCATCCTTAGCGGAATGCATTTGCACGCATAAGTGTTCATTGCTACGGCTATGGGATGATCCCTGGAGTCTTTAACTTCTTTCGCGCCAGCTATATTTCATCCCAAAATGTCACTAAATTTATCTGGGTAGAGAACAAATCCATCTGCAGTATTGGGGATTCTTCTGTGACACCATATAAAATAAGGTCGATCCTTACTTCCCAAAACTAACAATATGGTCTTTGGATAATAGACCTCATGTGATGCCTTTTAGTGACATAGGTGGTTAAGTCTCGTGGTGCTAAAATGCGAACTTTGGCGGTGAAGGGTTAAGCCGGGTACCCAACGAACAACAACAACAACACCACACAACAACAACAACAGCTGAAGTAAGGGCTTCTTGCAAAGCGAGAGCAGTAGTAGAAACGAATTTTCTAAAAGCTTAATGAAAATGGAAACAATGATACAGCTATTTGAAGATCTTGCACCACCATCTCACCATTTTGTCCATATTTGGCCATGTCCTTGCTTCTCCTTAGAATCTTAATACCTATCTTTGTTGTTAAAAATTCAGGACTTTACTTGTGTTGCACTGCCCACCTCCGGGGCATTGCCCTCCGGATCATTCCCCATCATCTTTATATTTACTACAATGTCCCATATTATGTGTCTGTTCCAACCGGAGGACGTTAAACAGATTTTCGCATTCCCATCCTATAATTTTTATTTTTTTGCCACAGACATCGCCCTCCCCCCCCTCCCCCCCCCCCCCACCCGTATTTTACCAGTCTCTCGTTTCAACCCATTTTTGTCAATTTTGTAAAATCATTTTTTTTTTAAGACTGTAAAATATTCGATATTCTTGGTTTTGGCTACCTCTGTTAAAATTAATAGTGTGTGGCAGCCATAAACTTTTCTAAGCCAGATCATATATATGGAATGCAATCATCATAGTTTGTGTGTCTTGTCTGTCCTGTCTGCTGCTGTCTTGTCACCGGCTGGCTTTGTGTGAATCTGAAATGCCTTGTCTAGAAGATAAACTGTGTGTGTGTGTGTGTGTGTGTGTGTGGTGTGGGTGTGTGTGTGTGTTTGTGTGTGTGTGTGTGTTTGTGTGTGTGTGTGTGTGGTGTGTGTGTGTGTGTGTGCGTGCGTGCGTGCGTGCGTGCGTGTGGCGTGCGTGCGTGTACGCGCGTCTACAATCGCTATCTACACTTACTGTTCCGTCTCTCTAATCCCAGACCCTTCCTATCTACCCTTCCGTCTGTCAATCTGTTCGTCGTCGGTCCATTCTTCTGCCCGTTTCTCTGGTCCCTCTCTCTGTCTCTCTTTCGGTCTCTGTTCCTGCCTCTCTGGTCTCTCTGTCTCTCTGTCTCTCTCTCTCTCTCCTCTCTCTCTCTCTCTCTCGGTCTCTCTCTCTCTCTCTCTTGGAAGAGAGTAATTTCTGTGTTTTTCGTTTGTTAGTAAAACTCATTAATTAGCATTACTGATTAATAAGTGTGGTCCATTAGGAACTTGTCATAAGATTTTCGAAAGGAGATCGCTAGTTTTTATTTCTTAATCATCAGAGAGGTCCTTCCACAGTTACCACCTGGGAATGTAAGGGATATTTACATAGATCTGGTTTTCGGGGGCGGGCATTGTTAATTTGGTTTTGCTTCGAATTGTATGGACTTTAATTTGTATAAGATGTTTTGGTTCTAACTATTTATGAAATCTTGTAGTTTCAGGAAGAGTCCCTTTGCTTAGTAGGCATTTCAAATCAAATGGTAGAATGTTGAAATTCCTTTATAGTCCATTGGTTTTCCTAGGGAGGGAGAGAGAGTAAGTAGAAAGAAGGACAAGCTCACAACACCCGGCAAAATGTCCAAAACAAAATCTAACGTAAAATATAATAGGGAAACACCCTGTCTAATTCCATTGTGATCATACACTCCTCCAAACCCGCTCTACCCGCCCCCAAAAAAACCCACCAACACACACACATTCTCTCGGCTTTTCCCCCTTTAATTACCAACTCTCCACCACTACCTTACTGGCATCATCAATCAGACTATCTCCCGCCTCGCATCTCCTCTCTCTCTCTCTCTCTCTGCCTTACTTAGTTACCCCAACCCTCCGTTACCGGCAACAATCATTAGCTCCCTTTTTATCGACTCTCCGTGAAAAGAAGATCACTCTAGTAGTTGTAGGATCCCTCTTCTCTCTATGGGGCAACTCTCGAAACTGTAATGGCTGATGGGCTACTAGTTGGCACACGTTCGAATCGTTTCCTAAACTTTCTTTCTGTTACAATAAGTATAGTACTAATAATATTACTAATAGTAGTACACACAACATTCTCAATCACTATTGGCCACTGCAACACTGCCTTTTGCAAGAGTGGATGCCCTTTGGTAGATGCCTGGGTACGTACACAGCAAGGGAATAACTCGCGCCACATAATCATATTTGCGGCCGCACGCGAACTAACTGGCCTTTCGTAAGAGTGATGCCCTTTCAGTCCGACCTCAAAGGATTTAACCCTTAGTTGTAAGTGGCCAATAAACAAATCCCACCCAGCCCCCAGAAAACAACCGCCTCCCTTTACATCTGCTATCTGAATTCGTTGCAGACAAGACTAGTAACAGGCACACACACATTAGAAGATTTTTGTTATACGGTCCCTCACCCGGTCTTTAAAAAGACGCATAACAAAAATGTTTTTAGGGGACATGCACACACTTAGCCAATAGAAACCCGTATATAAATATGTTAGGATGTGTGCGTGGCGGGTGTGCGTTAGTTTTTAATTACTCATTGTTTTGCCCAAATACCTGTGTATTATTGTGTGGGCTTGCAGTTTGTTTTTATGTCCCGTTTGTCATGCATAATTATCCAAAAGTACATTGTTTTTTTGTTGAGTAAGAATCAAGTTTATCTTCGTTACTTTTATTTCTTTGCATTGAATGTTGGTAGTAATGCTATCCTGTTGAATTTACTGCGTGTTTTTAATAATATCTTATATGTTGCGTTGTAAAGCGCCTCGGCATGCGACTGTGATGGATTTTTAGTGCTACAACGAAATACAATTATTATAACCTTACCTTCTGGACGTCGCTACAAAAACTTTTTAAAGTCAACTCCAGGGCACAGAAATCCTTCATCCCCAGATCCCATCACCTCCTCAACTCAGATCCTTTTTAGGGTTAAATGTGGTTCATCGTGTTAAAAGAAACTCATGCATGCTTATCCTTAGACGTGTATGTTCCACATATATGTTATCTTTAAGTGTGTATTTATGTGTAACTTTCGCTCCTATTCATGCATGCTGAATGTCGATGTCCTTTGTTATTTCTGGCACCTGAACAAAATTTTCGCATTGTGAATAATAATAAGTGAGAAACAAAAATTATTATTATTATTATTACACTTTACTAATTGTCGAAAGACCAATCCCAGGATAAGAGAGAGAGAGAGAGAGAGAGAGAGAGAGAGAGTAGAGAGAGAGAGGATAGAGAGATGAGAGAGAGAGAGAGAGAGAGAGAGAGAGAGAGAGAGAGAGAGAGACAGACAGAATACAGACACCATACATGCTCTGTCCCTGTCTCTGTCTGTCTGTCTCTCTCTCTCTCTCTCTCTCCTCTCTCTCTCTCTCTCTCGCTCTCTCTCTCTCTCTCTCTCTCTCTCTCTCTCTCTCTCCTCTCTCCTCTCTCTCTCTTCCTGTGATGGTCTTTCGACAATTAGTTTAATGTGTAATAATAATAATAATATTTTTTGGTCTCCACTTTATTTATCTCCCAATGATAAATTTTGTTCAGGTGCCCAGAATGAACAAAGACATCGACATTCACCATGCTAATAGGAGCGAAGTTACCATAATCACACTTAAAGATGCACATTATATGTGGATACATTCCTTCTATGATAAGCATGCATAGTTTTCTTTTAAACGATGAACACACATTTAACCTAAAGGATCATGAGTTTAGAGGTGGTGGATCTGGGATGAAGATTTCTGTGCCCTGGAAATTGACTTTAAAAGTTTTGTAGCGACGTCCAGAAGGTAATAGTTATAATAATTTTATTTCGTGGTAGCACTAAAATCCATACAGTAGCATGCTCGATGCGCTTTACAAAGCAACATTTATAAGATAATTTAAAAACACGCAGTAAAATCAACCAGATAGTCATACTAACAACATTCCCAATGCAAAGAAATAAAAGTAACGAAGATACTTGATTCTTACTCACAAAACTAATGTACTTTTGAATAAGTATGCTGACAAACGACATGGAAACAAACTCAAGCCTCACACAATAATTACAGTAGTTGGGCAAACAATGAGTAATTAAAACTAACCGTTCACACGACGCACGCCACACCTCCTAACTATTTTATATACCGGGTTCTATTGGCTAGTGTGTGCTATGTCCCCTAAAACATTTTTGTATGGTCTTTTTAAGACCGGGAGGACGTATAACAAACTCTTTCTAATGTGTGTTTGCCTGTTAGTCTGTCTGCCACGAATTCCAGAAAGCAGACATTGTAAAGGAGGCGTTGCTTTCTGGGGGCTGGGCTGTGTTGTTATTGGCTGCACTACAACTAAGGTTAATCTTTGCTGGTCGTACTGAAATGGGCATTCACTCCTTACGAAGGCAGTAGTTGCAGTGGGCCTCAAATCTGATTATTGGCAGAGTTATTCCCTTGCTGGGGGTTTTTTCCAAAGTACCCACGCATCTACAAAGGGCTCCACTCTTGCAAAGGCAGTTTGTTGCAGTGGCCAATAGTGGGATTGAGAAGCTTGTGGTACACTATTGTAATCTTTTAGTGTACTATACTATGTGAAGGAAAGAAAGTTAGGAACGATTCGAACGTGGTGCCACTAGTAGCCCTCAGCCATTACATGTTTCGAGAGTTGCCCCCATAGAGAGAGGGGATCCACAACTACTAGAGTCGATCTCTTTTCACGGAGGAGTCGATAAATGGAGCTAATGATCTGTTTGGCCGTACCCGGAAGGGTGGGGTACTAGGAAGGTCAGAGGAGAGGAGAGAGAGAGAGATGCTAGGGGGAGATAGTCCTGATTGATGATGTTCCAGTAATGTAGTGGTGGTAGAGTTGGTATATTTTTTATAAAAGGGTGGACCAGAGAGGAATGTGTGTGTGTTGGTGGGTTTTTTGGGGTCGGGGTAGAGCGGGTTTGGAGGAGATGGTTATGATCACAATGGAAGTAGACAGGGGTGTTTCCCTATTTATTTTACGTAGATTTTGTTCTGGACATTTTGCGTGTGTTGTGTTTCTCTTCCGTTCTTTCGACTTACTCTCTCTCCCTCCCTAGAACCAATGACTATAAAGAAATCAACATTCTACCATTTGATTTGAACTGCCTATTTCTAAGCAGGTACTCTTCTGTACAACTACAAGATCATAAATAAGTAGAACAAAACATCTTATTACTAATTTAAGTCCATACATTCGAAGCAAAACCAAATTACATGCCCCGCAGAACAGATCTATGTAAATCATCCCTTACATTCCAGGTGGTAACTTGTGGAAAGGACCTCTCTGATGATCTTAAGAAATACAACTAGCGTATCTTCCTTCGAAAATCTTATGCCAAGTTTCCTAATGGACACACTTATTAATCAGTAATGCTAATTAATGAGTTTTACTACAAACGAAAACACAAGAAGATTACTCTCTTCCAAGAGAGAGAGAGAGGAGAGAGAGAGAGAGAGAGAGGAGAGAGAGAGAGGGAGACAGAGAGACAGAGAGACAGAGAGGAAGAAACAGAGACAGAAAGATAGACAGAGAGAAACAGAGAAACGGGCAGAAGAAATGGACCGACGGACGAACCGATTGACAGACGGAAGGGTAGATATAAGGGTGGGATGATAGAGAGACCCGGACCGCTAACGTGTAGATTAGCAGATTAGACGCGCGTACACGCACGCACGCACACGCACGACGCACGCACGCACGCACACACACAACACACACACACACACACCAAACACAAACACACACACACACACAACACACACACACACACATAACACACACACACCACACCACACACACACATTTTATCTCTAGACAAGCAGTCAGATTCACACAAGCCAGCACGGTGACACAGACAGACAGACAGACAGACAGACAAGACACACAAACTATGATGATGCTTCCATATCATATGATGCTGGCTAGAAAGTTTCTGGCTGCAACACCACCTAGTTAATTTAACAGAGTTATGCAAACAGAGAATTCGAACTATTTTTTACAGGCTAAAAAAACAATTATTTTTACAAAATTGACAAAAATGGTTGAAACGATGAGACTGGTTAAATACGGTTGGGGGGGGTGGGGGGGGGGGGAGGGGTGTCTGTGTGCAAAAAATAAAATATAGGATGGATGGAAATCTGTGTCGTCCTCCGTCTGGAACAGAGCACATAATATGGGACATTAGTAATATAAAGATGATGGGGAATGATCCTGAGGCATGCCCGGAGGCGTGCAACACAAGTAAACGTTCCGATTTTTAACAATACAAGATATGTATTAGATTATAAATTAGAAGCAAGGACATGCAATTATGGGACAAATGTTGAGATGGTGGTGCAAGATCTTTCACTAGTGTATCATTGTTTTCCATTTTTCCATTAGCTTTAGAAAATCGTTTTCTCCTACTGCTCTCGCTTTGCAAGAAGCCCTTACTTCAGCTGTTGTTGGTTGTTGTTTTTGTTGTTGTTGTTGTTGTTGTTGTCGTACCCTGGCTTAACCCTTTCACCGCCAAAGCGCATTTTAGCACCAACAGAGACTTAACACCTTGTCACTAAAGGCATCACATTGAGGTCTATGACCAAAGACCCTATTGTCTTAGTTTTGCGAAGTAAGATTACCTTATTTTATATTGTCATACAGAAGATCCCCAATACTGCAGATTGATTTTGTTCCTACCCAGATAAATTAGTGACATTTTGGGCTGAAATTGCTGGCGGGCGACAGAGTTAAAGACTCCAGGGATCGTCCAATAGCCGTGCAATTGAACACTATGGTGCAAATGCTCCGCTAAGGAATGAAGAACATTTACGTGTGTGACATTTTTTATACCTCGCACGTGTGCAGCCACAACTCCGACTTCAGAGGATTTGGGGTACTGATGGATGCCTACGCTAGGCGCTTGTCATGGCTAAAGACAATCCCCCAATATGGGGTCTGACATCAATGAGCCATTATGTGACAAAGGCGACACCTTCCAGCTATTCAACAAAATACAAAGTGATTTCAGTTTTAAAAAAACCCACAGATAGTTATCATTTAGAAACCGCCATTTTGGGGCTTGCTCCATGGGATTGAAGCCGGAGCTGTGAAAGAAAGGTCGCGCGTGCTGTCGGGTGTTCTGCCTGTACGGCCTAGCGATACGATCCTTTATCCGTTAACGACTAACTGGGGATTGGGGAGCTTTGTTTCCCTGGGCCCAGGCTGTCACGATGTGAAACGCCTTCCTTTCCTTTTTAAGAGCCTTTGCCCCGGTAAGGTCTATTGTAGACACGCTTCTGGCCTTTGCTCTATTCTATTTCACGTTTTGGTTTTATGTTGGCTTGGTGAATGAGGGTGGATGTCTTTTGTTGATTGAGAACCATGTTATTTGCGTTGCTTAAGTTTATTTCTTTAGCAACTGAAATGTTGGTAGTATCACTCCCTTTTTTTCTTTTGTGATTTGAATGGAGGTGTATAATGTTTGATTTTTAAATGATTGCTGACTTGTAAAAGCGCATCGAGGCCCATACTACTGTATAGATCTTGTAGCGCTATATGAAATAAAAATTTTATTATGTATTATTGATTATTAAGTGCTATTATTCTTTCTTGTGTGATGTGTTTTCCTTTTGTTCGTTCGTTCGTGTTTTTCTTTCTTTTCTTTCTTTCTTTCTTTCTTTCCTTTCCTTTCTTTCTTTTTCGTCTTGTCCGGCCTTTCTTGTCTTCCTGTTGCTAACCTGTTGGTTTTCTAGACAGTGTTGTTCTTGTTGTTGTTGTACCTGATGTTGTTGTTTTCGTCGTGAACAGCTGTTGTTGTTGTCGGTGGTTAAGCGTGGTGTGGTGTTATGGCCTGGTTGTCGATCGTCGTCGGAGACGAAGACGGTATTGAAATTGTTGGAGTAATTATTGTGTTGTGGGCAGATGGCCTAAATTGATGAAATGCTCACTCTTTAGATACACACGTGTGAAATATATGACACAAGCTATGCGTTTTCACACTAGAACAGGTCCCCTGTATTTTACTTAATTATTTTGACGAGGGGGGATCTAGGTACACTATATGACCAATCTATCACCACAGCATGTACATCTCTGCATACACCTAGACAGGGCCGACATCTAGTCCGATGTGGGGGGAATAATCTCACTAAATTGGCAAAATTGTCCTTGGCCCCCTTCGCCTATTGCTTACATGTCCCAAGGGTGAGTGTACCTATTTCACTCCTCCACTTGCCTCCCCTCCACAGTACCTTGATGGGTGATGGCTCGATTGTGTGCCTTAATATGATCACTAAATTGGCAAGAATTGTCCCTGTGCATCATTCCGCCTCTCTATATTTCTCTGATAGGGTTGTAGTGTTAGTGTATTATTCTGCTGTGCGTTCGATACAACGTGACAGATGTGTGCGTGTGGTGTGTGTGCGTGTGTGTGTGCGTGTTGCGTGATGTGTGTGCGTGTGCGTGTGCGTGTAGCGTGCGTGCGTGCGTGCTGTGCGTTGTGCCGTGTGTGTGTGCGAGCGTGCGTCCGTGCGTGCGTGCGTGCGTGCGTTGTATGTGTGTGTGTGTGTACGTGCATGCGTGAGTAGCGTGTGGGGGGGGGGGGGGGGACGCGCTGCTCCGAGCCCGTGTCTGCCGCGCGCGCGCTTGTCTGCGCCGCGCTGCGCGCGTGTGTGTGTAGTGTGTGTGTGTGCATC
The DNA here is from genome assembly GCA_017654935.2 of Phymorhynchus buccinoides. Taxonomy (NCBI): domain Eukaryota; kingdom Metazoa; phylum Mollusca; class Gastropoda; order Neogastropoda; family Raphitomidae; genus Phymorhynchus; species Phymorhynchus buccinoides. The sequence goes on from JAGGCT020000035.1 coordinate 3,069,616, forward strand.
CCATCTTGAAATTAGAAAACCAGACCGGATTTTTTTGGTTTTTTACTTTTAATGAAATGAAACATTTTTGAATCGTTTTTGTCAAAGTACCCAAATGTGGAACATATTGCGTAAAAACCCAATTTGTAGACACCCTACCACTTTTGAGGCCTACCTATGCATATCCCGGACCGTGACCTTGACCTTGATCAGGTATGTCTGCCACTATCAGAAACGGGCAATTTAAAGCAAAAGTACCTACATCGAAGACTCTAACCACTACGGTTTACCTGTGTAGTGGGAGTTATGGCCCCTTAAAGATTTTCGGTTATTCAAGGTCGTACGCCAAAGTCAAGGTCACGACGGCAAAAACTCTCTGCGGAGATGCCTTCCTCTCATGTTGACACACCAGCACACACATTTTGACGCCGATTCTGTCAACCCGTTCGAAATATATCCTTTGGACAGACAGAAGGAGAAAAAAATGACCCTCCAATTTTCAGGCTCCAGCGATCTTTTTGACCTTGACAATGACCTTGATCGGTATGCCATCATTCATCAGAACGGGCATAAGCCAAACCTTCTTTATACCAAGTTTCAACATCCTATGTCGATCGGTGCCCGAGATATGGCTAAAAATAGAGTTTCGGTTTTCAAGGTCGTACGTGAAGGTCAAGATCACGACGGCAAAATGGTTTGCGCGTGATCTCTTCCTATTTAAGGAGGCAACACCTTCACACACAAATTTGACTGCGATTCGGTCAAGCGGTTCGGAAGATATCCTTGGGACGACAGAAATAGGAAAAAAAAAAAGAAAAAAAGAAAAAACAGACAAACCAGCCCATCGCAAAGTCCGATCACCTTCGGTGACGGACAAAAACAAAAATTACAAACCAGCCCATCACAATGTCCGATCACCTTTGGTGACGGACAAAAACATCCTTTCATAAGATAAGTAAATTATACAGGTTGCTAGGAAGAAAGAAATATGGAAATAGATTGTCTGTACTAATGAACGTGGAACGCAAGTCTGGCAAGAAAACCAATGCACCCAGTTTTGATGATACCTTCAGGGGTAACAACTAGTCATTACTTTCCTTGTTATTTCTAGGCTGCTCTTATTATCTCTTTCTGGTTTTTCTTCCCTCCTTCCTGCCTCTAGTTCTCTTGGTACGTCCATACATTCTTCTTCTCTTTCTCTCTGTCTCTCGGATCGTACATCTGGTTCTGCGTGACTAAGCGCAGTAAGGGGTGACTGCTTGAAGATACTCAAGTCTGCTACAGTCAGTCCGAGACTCAGAGGTGGTGGTCAAGGGGAAAAAAAATTTTAAAAAAATATTTTTAAAATAAAAAAATTTTTTTGTTTTTTTTTTCTTCTTTTCTTTTCTTTTGTGTGTGTACGTGTTCGTGATGTTTTCTCCCATTCTTTTTTTTATAATATTCTTCCTGTTGTCTTTGTTTGTTGTTCTTGCTTATCATTGCTTCTTTGATTTTTAGTCCCCGAGCCGAAGGTTCGGGGAGCTATTGTTTTTGTCTGGTCCGTCCGTGCGTCCGGTGTCCGTCCGGTGTCGTCCGTCCGGTGTGCCTCCGTCTGTCCGGCTATTCGTCCGTTTTTTCTATTAAAAAAAACTATTCAGTCTATCATCATCAAATTTAGTATACTAGTTTGCCAAGATGCAAGCTATCCACTGATGTATTTAGTTTTTCATTAAGGTCAAGGGCGCGCCAGTTACGGGGTTCAAAACCCAAAAACACATAATCGCTAATAAAAATAATATCTCGCAAAGTTTTGCGGTTTTGCATGTATTGTTTCAATGCAAAGTTTTTTTTTTCCCACAACATTTTTCTTGATGAATAGTCTTATACATCACAGTTGTCATGAACTTTTCTGTGCGCGCGCGTCGCCTCACGATCGCGGCGCCCATGGAAGCGACCGCAGCCGCGAGCAAGCGCATGAGGTTCATCACGTGTCCGAAACTATTCGGCTATTATATAAAACAAATTTATTCAGTTACGTGCTGTTCAAGGATGCAAGTTTTCCATGATAATTACGTGCTGTTTTGATTAAGTTTTTCTGTATGTGTACAACCGACCCATTCCGATTTCGGAGTTGCTCGGTGATGCTGCGAGGGGCCTTTGCAGCCGCTCGGAGTTGCAACTTGTTTCTTTTCCTTTTTTTTTTTTTTTTTTTTCTTTTTTTTTTTTTTTTCCCATTCCTTGTTCTTTTCCTTTCCTTCCTTCCTTTTTTCCCCCTTAATGTCTCTCCCTCTTTCCATCATCCACCCACCACCCCACCCCGCCTCCTCATCCCTCCTCTTCCTTCTGTTCTTCTTCCATTGTCTTTTCATTATATTACATTCAAACAAAACGAAAACATCAAAAGCCACATTGTGACGCTATTACTTTAAATATTGCAAAGACATTGATAAATTGATACAGAAATTCTTGGTTAGTCCGCTGAAATGTATAATTCTGTTCACACGGGATTTAGGTTTATAAATAAAAACGACACCAGGGTTTGTTTTTCAAAAAGTCTTCCTGTCACTTGCGTCTGGAAGATACATTTACGTAATGCAGACTTTTGTAGCCAAAAGGGGGGAATGAAGAGTCCTATTTTAGCTTGGTAGTAGATTACTTCCTCTTGCAAAGCTCCTCATGTTTTTCCTCGTGGCTAAAAGTGTAAACGAGATAAAAAAGAAATATAAAAAAAGGTTGTCGTCTAGGTCCTCGACCTTTTTTTTGCGACTTTGGTTTCAACCCACCCAAACTTTTTTCCCCCTTTTTTCCCCTTTCTTTCTTCCCCCTTTCCTTCCCATCTTTCTTTTCTGTCCCCCCTTTTTTCCCCCATGCCTCCCGTTCCGAATTACAATTCGCAGGTACACTTTGAGTTTGTGCTCAAGTCGCTTTAACAATTTACACCAGTCCACGCGCCGCGCATCTACAGTACGACGTCACAACCGGGAGAACACTTTTCATACTCCTTTTAGCATCTTTTCTTTGGAGTCATTTTTCTCATCTCCTATCCACTTCTAAGCCCTCTTCCTGACTTCAATCTTCCCTTAGTCTCTGTCTCTGCGTCTCTTTTCTCTTTCTCTATTTCCTCTCTCTTCTCTCCATCCTCTCATCTTTGTCTTTGAACTCTCTGATCTCTATCTCTTCTCTCACGATTTTCCCAAGGGCATAGACTGGATTGGAAACCGGAACCTGAGGTCACCATGAGAGCAGGTCTTTGGTAGGCCACAGAATTTGAGACATTCTTTTAATTTTATGATTGATGGAAAATTAGGCCGATGATAACGATGATGATGATGCTATGGAGTTCCGTATCGCTCTCCCAGACTTCCCTCTTCTCGTCCATGGCAGTGCTGTATTCTACGCTTCCTTTCATAATGATCCCGGCGTTAACCAGGGCCGATAACTACAGACACCTGTAGTGCTGTTCTTGCAATTTGAGCAACACTCTCAGAATCACATCCGCTAAGGCGGATGAAACTCGACTGTGTGGTTTCAGTCTTCCCATTGAGCCCATAGCCACTCACTCTGGGTAGGAGTCGGTCCAGGACCGAAAAAACCCTCGCCTCTGATGGGATTCGAACCCAAGACCTCCCAGCCAGTAGTCCGCGACGCTAACCACTACACTCACGGCGGCTGGTTCGTCGTCCTCTGCTTCTTCTTCGTGTTTTCTTCTTCCTTCTCTTCTTCCTCTTCTCGAGTCACCTCTACGTCACAGTTTCATGTCAATTCTGAGCGCAGATGCGTCATGCTGCCGTTATATGCGCCTAAACTAAGAAATAGTTAGGACCTATCAAGTCCGACTTCGGCTGGAGGAATATCGTTTTGAAAGTGTTTCCCATGAAAAAGGCAGGAGAATGGACTTACGAGTTAATTTAGGCAAAAAGGTAGTGGATGTGCTGTGTAAGCAATTATGGGAAAAGGCAGAGTCAAAGAGAGTCTCTGCATGCAACTATCTGAAGTTACAAGCACAAGGCAACTCTCAGAAGGGCGGGGGGAACTATTTATACAAAAAGAATCCCCGGAACTATTTATACATCCCCACGGGGGAGGGGAGGGTGGGTGGGTGGGTGGTGGGGGGGTGTCTTCCTCTTCAAATCCTACTATATATATATAATCATATAATGTTATGCCTTATATCCTTACCAACGGTTAACAGACAAGGTCACGAGGGAGAAGACGTGACAAG
>JAGGCT020000035.1:3076295-3086738 GCA_017654935.2 Phymorhynchus buccinoides
CACACACACACACACACACACACACACACACATTTGACAACACACAACACACACACACACACCCACACACCCACTAACATCCTAAACCTACACTCCGTTAATCCAAAGCTTAACACACACACTATCACACACACATTGAGATACAAGCGACACTACACAACACACACACACACAGACAGAAACACACAAGCACACAGAGTGAGACCAACCCAGACAGACACACACACAAATCAACACGCGCGCTCACATACACACCGACACCCCACCCCCGGTCCACACAGATAGTATGTATGTAGAAGATTAGAAGAGGACAGCTTTTGTGATGGTTTTATCTTCATTCAATATTTGAGGATCCTTCACCCCTTACCCCCATCCTCACACCACACTGCTCTCTCTCTCTCTCTCGCCTTCTGAGTCTCTCTCTCTCTCTTTCACTGACAAACACCCCCACCCAAACACACACTGAGACACTGACCACACACACACACACACACACACACACACACCACGCACCTACCATCATGCACCTACACTACACTACACTACACTACACTTTGACTCGCACCTTTTCCGAAACTGATAATTTCTCCTGAAAGCTGCCGTGTCTCCAAACTGGTCAAACAGTGGTGTTGAATAATCATACGATCAACACATCATCATTAGCGTTCTAGAAACTTTCTTAAGTACTAGCGCTGTGTACTAGCGGGCGAAATCCTTCTGACTTTCAACCCTTTCACCGCCAAAGTCGCATTTTAGCACCACAGTGATTTAACACCTATGTCACTAAAAGGCATCAAATTGGGGTCTATTATCCAAAGACCCTATTGTGTCTTAGTTTTGAGAAGTAAGGATAGACATTATTTTATATATGTCACAGAAGAATCCCCAATACGGCAGATGGGTTTTATTCGGATAATTCTCTTCCCAGGTAAATTTAATTGAAAAACTTGGCTGAAATATGGCTGGCGGTGAAAGGGTTAAAGCAAAAAACAACAACCTGGATGATAATCGGATTGAACGTAAAAGAAGACAAACTTTAGACACCTGGGCCTGTATTCACGTTGAGATAGCATGAGACTTAGCATGATGCTAAAACTTAGAAGCTCTTCCAATGTTCTATAGGATTTAATAGGACTTTTGGAAGAGCTTCTAAGTTAGCATGATGCTAAGTCTCATGCTATCTCAACATGAATACAGGCCCTGGCATGCTGACATAAGTGAACAGGGAAGAAAAAGAAGAGAAACAAGAAGAACCAAAAGAATAGAACAGCAGAACAAGAAACATAATTACGGACCGTAAAGAAACGAAGAGTAGGAGAAGAGGAGGAGGAGGAGGAGGAGAAAAGAGGGAGTTTATCATAAACCATGTTATGTCCAAAGATTGGAAAATGCCAGTATGTTATTATGTCAAATGGTCAGCGGACTATCATCAAGGGTGTATATCCTAATACGGTGCGCCTCTATTCGCCTACGCGCGTTTTGCCTACGCGCGTTTCGCCTACGCGCGTTTCGCCAACTCTCGTTTCATCGACTAACTGAGAAGAAGTCTCGTTTCGCCTAAGTAATGTTTAGAGCAATTAAAGACAGCAAACAGTTACAAAAATATTAAGAAATCTATTAAAACTTATGGCTTACACTCTCTCTCTCTCTCTCATGCTCACATCGGATCTCTCTCTCTCTCTCCGTCTCTCTCATCTCTCTTCATCTCTCTCTCTCAAGGCTCTCTCCGTCTCTCTCTCTCTTCTTCAGGCTGGTCTCCTCTCTCTCTCTCTTTCTGGGCAAAACGAGACACCCAGTGTGGACGAAACCACACAACCGACACAAAATGTAGTTTTTCTTCCGCTGCAAAAATCATAGCTTTGCTGTTTCTTACCACTAAAAGCTTACAGTGAAGAACGAACAATGGAAATACTACTGAAGCAATAGGCCTACATCTTTTCTTTCTATCCACCATTATCCATCTACCTCTGCTAGTTTTCATTCCAGAGAGGACTGTTCCCCATCCCGCGACCCCCAGGGGACGGGCTGGGAACGTGTTGTCGGCCATTAGCCTCGCTTTGACTATTGCGGCAATTCCATGTCCGGCGCAGCTTCAAGGGAACTCGGGGCAGCCCCTTGCCGTTTTGTGTGTAGAACTTTGACCCTTCCTAAGTTGGAGGTTGTTTATGAGGGCATGGCCTGTGACTGTGTCGTGTGGGGGGGGGGTGGTGGAGGGGGGGGGGGGGGGGGGAGGAAGTAGGGAAGAGAAGTAAGAGAAGATAGGATGCGCAACACGCGCACACGTTAGCATTATTCTGTCGGTGTTGTGCTCTTTTTAACGAGGATGGAAATCATGCGCTTTTCCGTCTGAGTTTGTGCCACAAGCTAAATTTTTTCTAATTTTTAAATTTTTCCCCCCCCTGTCTCTCAACCAAACATCATTCTACAGCCTCTCCATAAATGCATTTTGTCTTTCCGTCTGTCGCGTTTGCTTCTCTAATAAACAAAACGGTTGGAAATCCGCATTTTTGTTTGTTTCGTGTCTATCTTTCATTTCTTTCTTTTCCTCTCCCGCCTGCAGATATCGCCTTCTGGTCGACAGGCTCCCTACAAGTTAGGCCCCGACCCCTACGGATTGCTATGGGAGAGGACGGGGTAGAAAGCCCATGGGCGGGTAAAGAAGCCCTTGCCAATTATCTCATGAACTAAAGAAAAATTCAGTCAAATGTGCCAATGAGACGAATACTAAACATTAACACTCGTCTCATGTGACAAACATCGAAGACTGAAATGTTGTTTCATTCTCATGAGATAATTGCGGTGGTTGCGCTTCTTACCCGCCCATGCGCTTTTTACCCCGTCTTCCCCTAACAACAACAGATAAACCAATATTGGCGCTTATTTTAGCCAGCCGAACGTTTACTCTATTTCCTTCATATTGACCATAATGTCTTTTCTCTTCGACTCGACAAGCACAGCAGACACGAACACACCCTCGCATGCTCACACACACCCATCCCCCTCAATTCCTCAGTCTCGCACTGAAACATTTTCACGGACAAGCAACATTCTGCCAGTAGGGGAAAGACGGTGCGTAAAAAGCGCATGGGCGGGTAAGAGACGCCCACACCGACAATTCTCAACTCTGTGACAATGACACAAATTTCAGTCATCACTTTTGGCCCATATATAAACGAGGGGCGTATAATTTAATTTCATAGCATCGTCTCTGGGACAAAAATTGAAACAAAAAAATTATTGACAATTTCTTTATCTCATGAGCATAATTAAGGGTGGGCTTCTTACCCGCCCGTGCGGCTTTTTACCCTTATACCACCGTGCTTCCCCTACCTTGGGGAAAGGCCGAAAGGTATACGCGGGATTCTTCTTCTTTTCTGTTCGAGAGACATCCTCTTCGCATCATCTTATTGACGATTCTGATTATGATGCATGCTATAAAATATATACCACGGGGGATTCCGGTATCTACATTCACGATGAGCGTTATGATCAGCACAGGATTATTCTCTTTAAAACTCAGAGACAGCATGACTGAGTAATTCTTCTTCTTCTTTCTCCTTCCTTCTTCTTCTTTTGCGTTCAGAGCTCCATATGGCCCATGAATTGGGTGAATGTACCGATATGTGTCCGTTTTTTTCACTTTTCATTGGTCTCCCCGCTGGCTTACGAAGACCGAGACACATTGCGTTTTCGGAGGACTGCTCAAAAGGAGAAAAAGCTAATTTAGAAGATTTTGTTTTGGGACAAAAAAAAAAAGCGCAGGAGAATGGCCAATAAGTCAGAGAAATAGTAGACGAGAAATAGCGAAGGGAAATGGCAGCAAGTCAAAGAGTGCCATATTAGAGGAAGTTACAAGTGCCACGAAACTTATTCTAGAAGAGTGGGAGGGGACTATTTTTTTTTTACACTCCAAGGGACCACTACCCCCCCCTCGTATCCCCGCACGGGGGAGCTAGACTCGTGGATGGGGGGCGGGGTCGTCCAGCCTCCCCGTAAGGAGAGGCGCACGAGGCAACTACCCCACTGTCCGCGACATTGAGATTGAGGGTCGTAAACATGAGGGGGGAGGAGGAGGGTGTCTAAAAGTGCAACTTTCGCAACTTCGCACAGCTCACATTCGGCACACAAATCTCATCACCAGCTACTAACGTGGAAGTAAAGGAGGAAAGGAAGAAAAGAACTGACCCTGCACCTCACCTTACCTTTGCTGCTCGTGTGCCTTACCTTACGTCACTGGTGCATGCTAGCCTAAGCACAAGCGCTCGCTATCCACATGTCGTGGTTTACTTCGATTTCCGTGTACGTTATAGCAAGTTTAGGAAATAGAAAGCTGTAGAGTTGGGGAAGGGCGGCGGGGGGGGGGGGGGGAAGAAGAAGCAGGGGGGTGAAGAAGAAGAAAAGGAAGAAGAAAGAAGAAGAAGAAGGAAAAAGAAGAAGAAAAAATGCTGTGTGTGGGTTTGCGTGTGGCGCGCTCGCTCGCCTGTGTCGTGTTGTCGCGTGCGGTGTGTGTGTGTGTAGGGTGGTGTGCTGCTGTGTACCAATCCCTAACAAATAAGCCTGATAGGTAGTGTATCCGCGTATCGTGATGTGGTGTTCGTGATGTGCGACAATTTCGTCGTTACACCGAAGGTGCATGTGATTGGCGCACAAAAACGGCGCATGAGGAAACAGAGCGTTGAACTTTGTCTTTCTTTTCCTGCTCGCCCGACAGCCCTGCCAAGATCAGAGAGTAAATTGCACCGTCGTACGATACGCCCAGTGTCCCTTGTATATATAATCGCTAGATCCCCTTTTTGTGTTTGAAACATAAAAACAAATATGTCACAATCCACTAGTTATTTACTCTAAGTTATTATTGTTTTATCTTCTTTATCTTTGATTCTTTTAATAAGTTATGCCGCGTACAGAGGAAGAAATAAGAAGAAGAAGACAAAAGGATGCCGAGAGAGAGAGAGAACGAGAGAGGAGAGAGAGAGACGACCACCTGAGTAGAATAGAGCGAGATGGAGAATGAGGAGAGACTTTGCAGACCAGAGTGAGAAGACGAGGGGGACGGCAGAGAGAGAGAGAAGGAGAGAGAGGAGATAGATATGAGACACAGTGGAATTTGAGTACCGAGAGGTTGAAAGAAAACTATTATCGCGAAGCGTTTACGCTGATAAACCCTTAAAATCCCAACGCACTGTGGCTTGTGTGTGGGAACAACAATGTAAGTACACACACGCGCGCGCGCTGCGCGCGCGCGCGGTGGGCACACACGCACACACACGAACACAATCTGACGCACACTTAGAAAATAAGAGACAGACATACGTAAACACAATAGTGTTCACGCACGCACAACGCAACGCACACACACACACGCGCACGCGCACGCACACACACACACAACACGCGCGCGCACACGCACGCACAGAGAGAGAGGAGCGAACCTCGTCCCACCCCCGCCCCCCCCACATTTTAATACAAAAACAATCCCCACCCGCTGCGGAGAGAGAGGAGAAGTAGAGCGGAGAGAGAGAGAGAGAGAGGACAGACAGACAGACAGACAGAGACAGGACACAGAGAGACAAACCGACAGACAGTTCTAAGGACACAGAAAGCACTTTTGTTCCTGACCCAAACCCACCCACCGTAGACATCCATCAAGAACAAATGGAAAGTGGTAAATATGCAAAATGGCACCTATATCAATCAATCACACTGCTATCACTCGCACATAGTCCCCACCCCAAACCCACCGCCCCCCCCACCCCCCCCAACACCCACCCCCGGTTTAGCCCCCCTACATGGACAAAAAGGCCAGTGGCTCTGCCAGCCACTCTTGAAATGGTTATTTTTTTGTTTTTTATTCTTCAACATAAACTATACTTCCCTTTCTCTTCCTGCTCGAGCATATTTTTACTTTGATTTCTTTGGTTTCTTTACAATAATTTCTCGATTGTGATCTTGGACGCACTCGTTTTCACTGCCTTATCCTTCCATCGAGGTTTCTTCTAGTCGCACTTTCTGGCCTCTATTGCGTTTTGTTACTTTTTTGCATTCGAGTATTTAGGCTCGTTTTTCTAGGCCTTTATCTTCTTCATCGAGTTATTTAGGCTCGTTGTTTTCGGCCTGTATCTCAACCGAGTTTTTCTTTAGGCCGTTTTTCTCGCGCCTTATTTCAGGGAGTTTTCTTATGGCTCGTTTTTTGGACCCTTATCTTCATGAGTTTCTTTAGGCTCGTTTTCTGGCCTTATCTTCATCGAGTTTCTTTAGGCTCGGTTTGTCTGGCATTACTTCATCGAGTTTCTAGGTCGTTTTCTGGTGCCTTATTTTCATGGAATTTCTTAGGCCGTTTTTTTTGGCCTGATCTTCATGGAGTATTTCTTTAGGTCGTTTTTGCCCTTATACTCATCGAAGTTGCTTTAGGCTCGTTCTGGCCTCATCTTTCATCGAGTTTCTTTAGGCTCGTTTCGTTTTCTGGCCTTATCGTCATCATTTTCTTTAGGCTCGTTTTCGGCTTTCTTCATGTGTGAGGTCTATTTATTTAGCTCGTTTTCTGGCCTATCTTTATGCAGGTTTCTTTAGGCTAGTTTTCTGGCCTATCTTCATGGAGTTTTCTTAGGACTCGTTTTTTCGGCCTTATACACTTCATAGAGTCTTCTTTTCTTTAGGATGGTTTATGCCCATCTTAGTCTCATCGACCTTTCTCTAGCGCAGACACGCTTCCTATTCACACCGCCTTATCTTATGGAGTTTCTCACAGGCTCGTTTTCTGGCCTATCTTCATCGAGGTTTCTTTCGGCTCGTTTTCTGGACTTATCCTTTAATCGAGTTTCATTAGGTCGTTTTATCTGGCTCTCATTATTCTTTTCATGAGTTTCTTTAGGTCGTTTTCTGGCTTTTATCTCTACCTGCTGCGTTTCTTTGGCTCGTTTCTGGCCTTATCTCATTCGAGTTCTTAGGCTCGTTTTCGGCCTTATCTTCATGGAGTTTCTTTAGGCTCGCTTTTCTGGCCCTTATCTTATATGGAGTATTCCACTAGGCTCGTTTCTGGCCTCCTATCTTCATTGGTTTGGTTTGTTTTCCCAACGGGACACCAAGATGGCGCGGAACAGACCAACATAGTGCTGCTTGAGAACAAACCAAACGGCTACGGTGCCGATCTCGATATTGCCGGTTTCTCTTATGACAGGCAAGCAGAGAAGTTCTGCACCACACGCTTGCAAAAAATCATCAAAAAATGTAAATCAGATTCCAAATTTATATTTATCCTTTTGGGTAATTCCTAAAGCGCCATTTTGAGATTTTTGCAATGCGTGTGTGCGCAGCAGAAGTCCTGCCGTCAGTAATATTATATGGCTCAGTTTTTTATAAAAGATGAGGTGGAATACGTGAGAAAGTTTGCATTTATCAAACCAGTGAGTTATTTTTTTTCCCTATCTTGACGGAAGCGTTTCAAGGACTCAAGACCCAGCACGCACGTTCGAAATCACGGTTTTCACGGTTTTCCACTTTTTATAGCTCAGTAAGGAATCTTCAACACACACTCTGACCCACCACCGATAAGTCCCTTGGGTTATCTCTGGGTCAGCCGTGACCCACATAAACACGCTCCCACAATTCAAATTGAGGCTCGCACACACTTAAAATGATGCACTCGATGTTATTGAAATCCGCCGGCCGGCTATCATTCTATATTGCATGGCAGTTCAAACCGGCACTCACAACTACTTAACAAGATTTCTTACCACGCTGTAAGAGGGGGGAAAAACCGTTGAAACCCCGTGATTTTGGATACGGATCTGGTGTGTGTCTTTTAGAGGGAGCGTTGGTTTATAAAAAAAAAAAGAAAGTAGTTGTGTTGTGAAGACTCAGAACTGGTCATTCCACAGAAGTACTCCAGACATAGCCTCAGAGCTTTGAATGATGGTGTGGCTTCCCCCCCGCCCCCTGATGGTTCTACCATTGTAGCTGTTTCTGCAGCGAGTAGGACGTAAAACCTAACCTTTCACTCACATCAAAAACAAATTAATAACCAAACAACACACCTACGACACGCAATAGCACCCCATAATGCCACATATAAGAGATCCTAAGGAACTCAAGGGGGGACAATTGGAGACAAAAACATAATTAGAAAAAAAGGAAAAACATACACCATTAAACAAACGATCTGCAGGTAAAATATGACTCACATTAAATAAGATCCCCCTGGGAACTGTCAACGAAAAGTAAAAACAAAAACCACGAAGCCGCCGCAAGGTGAGAAAGAGTTTTAGAAACTGAAAAGAAAAACACAGTGGAATTATTTTCTTTTTTCTTTTTTCTGTTCGTTTTCTCTTTTTGCTTGAGAAGGGGGTTGTGGGCCGGCCGTTGGGTGGGGCCCCCGGCCCGATGTGGGGGCTCCGTCAGCCTTGCCGTCCGTCAACATGATTTGTTAAAAAGGAGAAAAAAACACCAGTGTCGTGGTGTGTGTGGGTGTGGGGCGGGGGGGGGGGAGGGTGTATTGTTGTAACTGGGAAAGACCATTAACTTAAAAGAAAAAAGAAAAATAATTAAACTGAATTGTTTGCTTGAAGGGTTTTCAATCGCAGATCAAGCATAACACACGCACAGGCGCGCGCGCGCGCACGCACGCCGCACTGCCACGCAGCACGGCCACGCACGACACACTGCGCACACCAGCACAAACCACATACCACACACACCCGCACCACACGCACACGGCACACACACACACACACACAAACCACACACCACCACTCATTACATACCACACAACTACCCCGCAGCGCAGCCGCGGGCGAACACACACTTTTGAATCTTGTGCTCTGTGTGTGTCTCGATAGGTGAAATGACATCGAACGGACACTATTACTTCCCCGCACCGTTTTTCCCCTACCTAAGCCATCACATCAATCAATTGTCTCTACCTCTGTCTATCGCAATCTTGCTCTCTGTCATGGCTGGCTCTGCAATACAAAAACTACACGACCAAGTGTGTAAATTTGACGTTATTTTCTTCACAAGAGAAAAATTCAAAACACTGGATTGGTTGGGTTGGTGGTTGGTTGGCGTTAACCTGCCCTAAAAGACTCCACGGGATCACTCCCAACACAGCGAGAAGCACTTGAAAACACTAATGTACAAATGCATCAGCTCCCCCCTAGGGATGAGAACATTGAAACATTACGTGTGTGACCAGTTTTTGATTACCCCGCAATTAGGCACCGTGCGGGCAGCCACACTTCCGTCTTCGGGGGATTTTAGACTGATGATGGTTATGCTAGGATAGGTTGTATGATTAAGACAATCCCCCCCGCACAACATTTAGAGCATAAACAACATTTTGATTTGCCTTGGCGTTCTCGCTTTGTCAACGGTTGACACAGCCTCGATGCAAGGCGTAAAACTTACTGGATTATCTCGGCGGACTGTGCCTTATCAACACAGAAAAACAAGAAACACAGAAACACGCCTAAAGTAAAAGAGGGAAAAAGCAGGCAACCACAGGGAGCAGCAACAAATCACAACAATGATCAAAACAACAATATTCCCTTACAGTCCAATTGCCCTAAATATGCTGTTGGGTTTTTTTTTTTTTGCTCCTTTTGCTAATTTGCTGTTTTGCTGTTTGTTGTGGTCTCTTTGTGTTGGATAAAGGCCCCCCCCCCATCGCCGAAAATTCAGTAGTTTTGTTTTTCTCGTTTTTTTTGTTTTGAATAAAATGTCGTCACTTTTACACTTGCTCGGTTGGTTTTGTGTTTGTTTGTGTATGTTCTAGTAAAAGTAACGGTGCAGTCTGTTTCAGTGTTGTTGTCTGTCTCTGGTTTGTTTTTATGATTTTTTTTTATGTATATGTCGAGATTGAAACCCTCTCCTCTCCTCCTCCTCTCCTTCTCTCACCATATGATAAGGTTTAGTTTTCTCCCCCCTTAGCTCACAAGCCCCGTTGTGTGCTTTACTTTACCCTCCGAAGCACGTCTCCACACGCGTCAAGAGCAAGTTTCAAGTTCTCCTCTCTTCTCTCTCTCTCTCTCTCTCTCTCTCTCTTCTCTCTTCTCCTATTCCCTCCCACCCGCCCCACCCCTCCCTTTCTCATCTGCCTCTAACTCTCCCCACCCGAACCCACCCCCCCCTCACCACAAACCCCTCAATCGTTGTTCTCTATCACAATCCAAACACCAAGGAGACTCGAGGACCAAACCTTTAAAAACCCCAACCCCAAACCCTAGCCCGACAGTAGCAATACCCAAGACGACACCCATCAATACACGCACACAGGGCACCTGGCGCCGTAGGAACAGTTAATTGCAATTAAGGATTCTGGTACCGGGCCTGCCAAGCCGAAAAAGGCGAGTGAGGCAGGGGGAGGCCCCATAGTGCAGTTGTGGCGCCCCCCATCTTTGCTGCCCTAGTTAGCGGTATGCCCTTGTCACCACATACACCAGCACCTGG
>JAGGCT020000035.1:3087238-3105088 GCA_017654935.2 Phymorhynchus buccinoides
GAAAAAAAAAAAAAAAAAAAAAAAAAAAAAAGAAAAAAGAAAAAAAAAAAAAAAGAAAAAAGCTAAAAAAGCTTTGTTTCAACCTCTTTCAACCGCTCCTTCACGAAGACTCGATTCTTCCTCGAGAGTCTCATTCGAAGTGGCCTCTCACACCACCCCGTCCAAAATGGCTTTACTTTCTTATCTCCGGCAACCTCCAGCCAAGGGAGGAATAGCCGGTTTTCCGTTTTTTTTTTGTTCCGTTTTGACGGTTTCAGGACGGTTCTAGGAAACACAGACAAAGGAAGGTTCCGATCCTGGAAAAGGCCGCCCCCCCCCCCCCGCCCCCCCCCAGCTTTCTGATGATTCTCGACGTGTTTCTTTCAAAAACTCATCCGTCATGGTGCACCTTTAAGAGCGGGGTGGTCGTGGGGTGGGGGTATGGGGTAGGATGCAGGGATCGGATGGGTGGTGGGTGGGGCATAGCGGTAGGGGAAGGGACACAGGGTATTGATGAATTCAATCATAAATCAATAGCCAAAATTCACGTTCTCTCTTCTGTACTTCAGGAACAACCGAACACTTCATCAACCTCGTTTTAATTGGCCAGTGCCTCCTCAACCCCCACCCCCCCCGCCCACCTCGCCCCCCGCCATCAACCCCCCAACCCCCCCCACCCTCCCCAACTCCCCCCCCCCCCCCCCCCCCCCCCCCCCCTCCCCCCTCCCCCCCCCCCCCCCCCCCCCCCCCACCCTCCCTCCTCCCCCCCCATTCTCTCTGCTCCGCCAATATCCCATTTTGAGTCTCAACAAAGGCCCTGCCCCTAAGCTTCAGGGCAGGTTAAGTGTCCAAACCGACCCCGGCGTGGAGGTCGTCCTTTTTACACAGATGAATTACGGACGGGACCTATAACCGATTTACCTAAGTATAGGGCTTACTTTAATTATAATAAAGGTAACACCAATCAAAACGAAAAAAAAAACAAATATTCCCCCCCCCCCCCCCCCCCCCCCCCCCCTCCCCCCCCCACCCCCCCCCCCCCCCCCCCCCCCCCCCCCCCCACCCCCCCCCCCACCCCCCCCCCCCCCCCCCCCCCCCCCCCCCCCTCCACCCCCCCCCCCCCCCCACCCCCCCCCCCCCCCCCCCCCCCACCCCCCACCCCCCCCCCCCCCCCCCCCCCACCCCCCCCCCCCCCCCCCCCCCCCCCCCCCCCCCCCCCCCCCCCCCCCCCCCCCCCCCCCCCCCCCCCCCCCCCCCACCCCCCACCCCCCCCCCCCCCCCCCCCCCCCGCCCCCCCCCCGCCCCCCCCCCCCCCCCCCCTCCCCCCCCCCCCCCCCCCCCCCCCCCCCCCCCCCCCCCCCCCGGGCCCCCCCCCCCCCCCCCCCCCCCCCCCCCCCCCCCCCCCCCCCCCCCCCCTGATGTTTTTCCTTTTGTAGCCCTTTTGGCCCCCCCCCCCCCCCCCCCCCCCCCCCCCCCCCCCCCCCCCCCCCCATTCTCCCCTCCCCCGCCCGCTCTCCCCCTCTCTCTCCCCCCCCTCTACCCCCTCTCTCTCCCCCCCGCTCGCTCCCCCCCCCCCTCTCTCTCCCCCCCCCCCCCCCCTCCCTCACCTCTCTTCACCCCCCCCCCCCCCCCCCCCCCCCCTGATGTTTTTTTTTCCTTTTTGTACCCCCCCCCCATGGGCAGAAAAGGCCTGGGATCAGTAACTTACTAACCTTTACTCATGTTGTGAATTATGAATTTCCCCCCCCTCCCCCCCCCCCCCTCCCCCCCTTCCCCCCCCACCCCCTCCCCCCTCCCCCCCCCCCCCACCTCCCCCCTCTCTCTCTCTCTCTCTCCTAAGACATACGGGAAAGGTGTGTGTGTGTGTGGGGTGTTGTGGGGCCCCCCCCCCCCCCCACCCCCCCCCCCCCCCCCCCCCCCCCCAAAACGATTTATGTGACAGGGGATTGTGGCCCCCCCCCCCCACCCCCCCCAACCTTCTTCTACCCTCCCCCCCCCCCCCTTATCCCCTTTACCCCCCCCCCCCCCCCCTCAACCCCCACCCACCCCCCCCCCCCCCCCCCGCCCTTCCCTCCCCCCCCCCGCCCCCCCCCCCTCCCACCTTTCCCCCCCCCCCCCCCCCCCCCCCCGTATGTTAAGTCCCCCCCCCCGGACCCCCCCCCACACACCCCCCCCCACCCCCACCCCCACCCCCCCCCCCCCCAGTTTTCACCCTCCTAGATTCCCCCCCCTTTAATCCCCCCCCCCCCCCCCCCCCCCCACCCCCCCCCCCCTCCCCCCCCCCCCCCCCCCCCCCCCCCCCCCCCCCCCCCGCCCCCCCCCCCCCCAAATCCCACCCCCCCCCCCCCCCCCCCCCCCCCCCCCCCCCCCTTTGGTTTTTTATTTTAGTACCCCCCGCACCCCCCCCCCTCCCCTGCCCACCCCCCCCCCCCCCCCCCCCCCCCCCCCCCCCCCCCCCCCCCCCCCCCCCCCCCCCCCCCCCCCCCCCCCCCCCCCCCCCCCCCCCCCCCCCGACCCCCCCCCCCCCCCCCCCCCCCCCCCCCCCCCCCCCCCCCCCCCCCCCCCCCCCCCCCCCCCCCCCCCCCCCCCCCCCCCCCCACCCCCCCCCCCCCCCCCCCACCCCCACCCCCCCCCCCCCCCCCCCCGTAGATGAGTGGGGTCCCCCCCCCCCCCCCCCCCACCCCCCCTCCCCCCCCCCCCCTCACCCCCCCCCCCCCCCCCCCCCCCCCCCCCCCCCCCCCCCCCCCCCCCCCCCCCCATCCCCCCCTCCTCCCCCTCGATGCCCCGACCCCCCCCCCCCCCCCCCCCCCCCCCCCCCCCCGTCCCCCCCCCCCCCCCCCCCTCCCCCCCCCCCCCCACCCCCCCCCCCCCCCCCCCACCCCCCCCCCCCCCCCCCCCCCCCCCCCCTCCCCCCCCCCCCCCCCCCCCCCCCCACACCCCCCCGCCACCCCCCCCCCCCCCCCCCTCTCCCCCCCCCCCCCCCCGACCCCCCCCCCCCCCCCCCCCCTGCCACGCTCCAACAATGATTGAAACCTTGTGATTGATTGACAAAGTCACAATCGTCACAGCTGTCAATCACTGAATCAGATAAAATTAATAAAACGTGTGAGACAAGCTTATACCAAATAAAATAGTCGTGTCTATTTAACTGTTGCATTACAGCATAATTATCATTCAAACACACGTTCTCGTTTGTTTTTGAACCATTGGTTTGCACTGTGTAAACTCACGTAACCCCATCAACAAACAATCAAAGCGAGAGAAGTTGCACACACAAAACGATGCCCTAGTCCGGCAGTCGCCAGTCGACTTTCACTATGGTTTTCATCAAATCAAGAGTGATTTCCCTTTCAAACATCGTGGGTTTGAGATCCAGAGATACATATTTGTAATAAACGCGTGTGTGCTGCGTCAGTAGTATACACACACCACAAAATGAGCACACATCGCACGCACGCACACACGCGCACATACACACGATAATAGTATCGCCACACATACACACACACATGCATGTTTACACGCCACACGCACGCAAGTCGCACACGCACACTGCACACACACCACATTGCACGCACGTTAGTCAAACATAGTCACACACACACACACACACACACGACACACACACGACACACACACAGCACACGCAGTGACCAAGGGGGGGGAGGGGGGGGACAACCGGAGGAGAGTCGTCTGGGCGCCTCCCATAAACCTGACTCCATTCAGATGTTCCAAGGCAGAAAGAAAAAGGTTAACGAATAGCCAAAGTCACTACAAAGAAAGAAAGGAAGGAACCTGAAGAAAAAGAACACGGAACACAAAATAATTGAACCAAACTGATTGTTGAAGTGGGACCCTCATGTGAGCAACATCACCAACAAGGCAAACTTGAGATCCTGGGCTTCTGTTAGGAGGCAACATTAAAGCCTCTGCAGTACCTCCGTTCAGGGCAAAGGAAGTGGCATACAAAGCCTCTCTAAGTTCAGACGCTGTTCCCACAGTACCCTAGTCCTGCATACATCACACCCACCTTCAAAAACCCGTGATCGACTCCATTGCAGAAAACTCCAGAGGCAATGCGGCTCAGGTGGATATCATGCAAGGTACTACAAGGCAACCTCCAGTGTCGACAGTGATGAACTCTCCTCATAGGAGCATATCATATCATATCCATATCAACACGGATGGCACTATAGGCTTTTCAGCCTTTTGCCCTCTACTGATTGATTCGGCTTTTTGGACGAGGTTAGCATGTTATATCGGCATTAAAAGGATCGCACTGGACTTAGGCAAACAGGTCGATGTCTTTATAATGGATTTCTCGAATTTGTTCGACAAAGTTACTGAATACACAGCTGATTCTGAAAATATCGATCTAATGAGTTATTGAATGCATTTAGTGAACGCGTGCATTTACTAACTTCGTTTGGAAGATTATTCCATGCGTTAGTAATACAGTTAGTAAAAAAGGTTTGTGGTTGCCCCAGTAGTGTCTGGAGTTTTTTTGGGAATAGTCTTTAAACCCAGTATGTTCCGCCTATTCTTCTTTCATCTGCTCAACACAGATGGAGTCCATTGTTTTGGTGGTATGCTGAGTTCATAGCCTGCCACGGATATTTTGTAATATCACTGACTATTAGCACCTCGTCCAGCTAGTCCTTCTGGAACTTGCAATGCTTGGTAGTTTTAAGTACGTCATGTCTTTCCCAGATAACTCATATTGTTTGTGCATGTGAATTTTCTTTGTGAACCTTTTCTGTACCCCTTCAACCTAAATCTATACGTATTTCTTAGTGTGCTGGGCACCACACTGGGTTTCCATGACTCTGACAAACAGGTCTTACTAGAGATTTGAATAGAGGGAGTCAGGGACCATAAATCGGCATAATATCTTTAGACTTGTTTAATGTTAGTGATTGTTCTGATTAGTAATCCTGAAATACGAAGGAGCTTTTAGTACAGTATTATTGTATGACCAGTGCTCAAGTAGACTAGACCTGTGGTCTACAAATACCCCAAAGATCTCTTTAAACTCCATTGAGAAAGTTCAGAGGCGTTCTTCTTTGTTTAGGCTTCCTTTATGGAGTATTTATTCATGGGATTGATGTTTAAGAGTGGAAGTGACAGTAGCTGGTACGAGATGGGACTAAACTTGGCGGCTGTTTCTTCAAAGAGTTTAAACACGGAAGCCATGTGATCTGCCCATGCCAAGCCAACGTTGTCAATGCATCTTTGTACTTCTAGTATTTGATTCTTCACTGTTAATTACGTTTGCATATGCCTTTGTATCGTCTGCAAAAATGTTAGCCTTGCACTCCACATTGCATGCTCCGGTAAATCATTTATAAAATACAAAAACAGGACGAGCCCATTGAGACACTACCATGAGGCGACTCCGCTAGTTACCTTTATTGAATCCAGGATTAAAAGGCAACCTATATTGACGTGCTGACTTCTCTCTAATCATCCACACCATGCTGAAGAGGCTTCCCTTGTGTATCCTTTCCTAAGTTATGCCCGCACTGCAGCAAAGAAGAATGAAGGCCCGGTTAGCTGACCACCTATATGTAGCTTACAAGCACAGAAACGGCCTCCTCAAAATTGTGACAAGGCACGCTCCAACATCAAGCTGCCAGAAGAAAGGTGGACGCCAAACCAAATCCCGGGCGTTATAACATCAAACCGTGTCGAACTCAGTACTGACAGGAAACTTTCTTCCCCCGCACGAATCCCTGAATGGAACCATAGCCTCCCCCGAAAGCGTAGCCACTGCAACCATACCATCACTTGCACTCTTTTGACTCAAGGTTTTCAACGCCACCTGAACTGGAGACCAACAGCCACAGACCCTGGATGGGAGCCGCGGCTCTCGCCGCAGCCGCGGGCCCGGCCGCCGCCGGGGAGCCGGAGCCTGGATCCCGAGGCGCGGGCGGCGTCAGCTGAGCTTCTCAGCAACAAGACAATCCTCCACACAAACTTTAACCTTCAAACAACGTCCCTTCCACCTAACTCCCCAGTATAGTTCCCTATCCCCCATTTATTTTTACCACCCCAAGCATTTAGGGTTCTAATAGTTCTGTCTTGTTTGTCCTTTTGGTTGGGGCCTGGGCACTGCCTTATTGAGTGTCTAGGGTCGGCTAGTTCCCAACTTCCTGGGGGCGAACGTGAAAATTAGTAGCTGTAGGCTGCGTTCCCCAGCCCAACCAGTTTTTTTTTTTAAGTTTGTTGCTACACCGGAATGTGGGTGTGCGCGGCGGGTGCTTTTGTATAATTGAAGTTGAACCCATGTAAATCTAATAATGTAAACTGTAATGTGTGTACCTTTCTCTTGTCAATCTGATAGTGTAATGTGTGTATCCTTTTCACTCTTTCTCTCTTCACACTTCTTTTTCTATTAGACTATTGTCACCCCCTAAAGTGTGTACAATTACTTCTATATAAAGAAAGTTGGTCACCACCACAGAAGGAGAAGAAGTGAAGACAGCAAGCCTCCCACTCGCCCCTTTCCCTCTGCCTCCCCAACAGCTTTCTACACCCCCACTCTCCCCCCCCCATCATCCCGTCCCCGTCCCACCTCCCCCCACCTCACTTGTTGCTCCTGTACCCTTTTGACTCAGTTGGCTTCTACTCTCATAAACTGTAATCCACACTATTTTTTCTACTACTTTTACTCCACATTTTTTCTCTCCCACTGACCTTTGCTACTGATTGTGAACTATGCTCACAAGAATAAAATATACAACCTGTCAACTTTGTTTGCTGTATTCACTTCATGACTAAGTGCCTAAGGAACGAAACGTTGGAGTTTTCCCTTTCACAAGTACCTTGTTTTCTGTACCCACCACCATTTTTTTACCTTGTAAAATCACTTTTTTCCAGTATTCAATGTTCTCTCTTCTCCTCTTCCTCCGTCTCTCTCCGTCCTCTATTCAGTCCGTCTGTCTTGTCCGTGTCTGTCTGTCTGTCTGTAGAAGCAATACGAATAGACATACACCAGAGAGCGAGTGAAATAGAGGGGAGTAGAGAAAGAGAAAACATGTGTGTGTGTGTTGTGTGTGTGTGCGTTTGCGTGTGCGTGTGCGTGTGCGTGCTTGCGTGCGTGCGCGTGACTCTCTTTCTCTCTCCCTCTCTCCTCTCTCTCTCCTCTCTCCTCTCTCATCCTCTGAATCGGTCTCTCTCTCTCGATATAATATAATATATTTTTTTTTTTATATATATATATATATATATATACTATTGTGTGTGGTGTGTGTGTGTGTGTGTGTGTGTTGTGTGTGTGGTGTGTGTGAGTGTGTCCTGTCTGTCCGGCTGTCTTCATGTCTGCCTTTCTTTTCTAAATTATCACAGCCGTGCTTCTGACAGTCGTTCATATCTGACAGCCGTTTTCAAAAAAGCTTAGAGCCGTGATTCTGAGAGTCGTTCATCTGAGAGCCGTGATTCTTTAGAGTCGTTCTTTCTGTGAAGTCGTTATGCCTGATAGCTGTGCTTCTTAGAGCCGTGATTCCTGTGATTCGTTATTCTGAGAGCCGTGATTCTGAGTCGTTCATCTGAGAGCAGTGGCTCTGAGAGTCGTTATTCTGTGAGTCGTTCGTCTGATAGCCGTGATTCTGAAAGTCGTTCATCTGAGAGCCGTGATTCTGATAGTCGTTCACCTGAGAACCGTGATTTTGATAGTCGTTACTCTGAGAGTCGTGATTCTGATAGTCGTTCACCTGAGAACCGTGATTCTGATAGTCGTTCATCTGAGAGCCGTGATTCTGAGAGTTGTTCAACTGAGAGCCGTGATTTGAGAGTCGTGTTCTGAGAGCGTGATTCTGAGAGCCTGGTAACCCGAACCTGCTACGCTGTGTGTATGTGTGTGTGTGTGTGTGGTGTTATGTGTATGGTGTGTGTGCGTGTGCGTGTGTGCGTGTGCGGTGGGTGTGCGTGTGCGTGTGCGTGTGCGTGTGTGCGTGTGTGCGTGCCGCGCGTGCGTTTGAGCGTGCGCGTCCTTGCGTGCGTGCGCTGGTGTGTTATAATAGCGAGCGCACGCGTACGCGTAGAGAGAGAGAGAGTGTATCTGTGACATAGATACATCTATCCAAACCTTTGTAATTTTCTTTCCAGATTGCAATGTTATCTTGCGTGCATTTCGTGGAACTTATCATTAAAATAATAATAACTAATAATAATAAATTCTCAGCTATTATAGCGCGATACAAATGATGCTAAAGCAAGCTCATCAGCGCTTACAAACATTGATAATAAAACCATGTCCAAATTGATGAATGCTTTGACTTTCAACTTCACCTGGACCGAGGTCAATGGACATTCCAATTTCTGGCACTCATATTTAGCAACCACTAACCCACCCTCCCTTCAGGTTATGCGTGTTATCAATCACAATATATCCTCGTTGTTGTTTTAGAAATAGCCTCTAACTAATAATTACTCCATTCAGACCCATTGGAGTCTGTGGAGGAGACGATAAACGAGATACAGGGCCCATGCACTTAGAACCTGTGAAGCCAGTGGCAACAACAAAAGTTGTTATTTCGTCAAAGTTTACATCCTTGTCCCTTCCTTACTCTCAACAGTCACACAAAAAAATCGCATACAACCTAGTAGTTATCAATTGGTCATACCAGGCAGCAGGATTTCTCCCCAGCCTCTTGCCCACTTTTAACTGCCATGGGATTTGTTACGTGCGTGTGATAGATTAGGGAAGTTACAATCACAGAACTTCCAGAAGTGGGGGAAAACTGTTTGTTTCTGAAAATTTCCACCCCAACCCCAGGATCCCCACGGTGGGGAGCAAGGTCAAGACACGTGGAAACTAAGCCTCGCGGGCTCTTGAGTGATGCTGTTACTATCCTTGCTCTCGATAATGGGCGTGCCTCCTCAACCCCAACCCCCCCACCCCGCCCCACCCCCCCCCCATCACACCCCACCCTCCACCCCACCCCCTCCCCCCACCCCTCCACCCCTTTATTTACTGATCCAAAAAGCAACCAAAAATTAAGACCATTTAATCCTTTCATCGCCAATGTACATTTATGCACCACAAATGGCTTAACACCCCAGGTCACTTAACCCTTTCACGCAATGTTACATTTTGCAACACAATGGCCTTAACACCCATGTCACTAAAAGCGATCAAATTGGGGCCTAATCAAAGGACACATGTTCTTGATTTGGGGAGGTAAGGATAGGCCTAATGTTAACATGTCAAAGTTCCAGTAGATCAATTTTTTTTTTCTCTAACAGTTTAGTTAATGGTATTTTGGGCTGAAAAAGGCTGGCGGCCGAAAGGGTAAAGATCTGTTGAGGATAAAATAGAGTATCTTCTTGACCTGCACAATGCAAGGTCAGTCGCGTTATGGAATGTTGGAATTTCATTGTGGTATCCCAAACTGAAAAAGACTGAAATATTGCATAGGGAAAGACAATTATAAAGAAAGAACTACAAAGGTATTCAAAATGAACAAAAAGAATATGACAAAGATCAATTGGATTCTTGGAATTGCCTCGCTTAAGGAAAAGCTAGTTATTAGAGTTTAGTACGTCAAAACGGATGAATACAGGAGACTGCGAACTGGGAATGGTAAGACGGGAAAACGGTGAAATGGGAATGGAACAAACGGGAGAAGGGAACTGGGAATCGGTAACCGGGGAGAAGCGAACTGGAAACCGTGTGAACGAGAGACGACGAACTGGGAATCGGTGAAACGCGGGAAGTGCGGAGTGCGAATCAGTAAAAAGGGATGAGAAGGCCGAGCTGGGATTCGTTAAGAAAGCGTTGACCTCAGTACTTTTTATCACAATACCCCTGCCTTCAGTCCCGTTCCATAAATTGTCCTCCAAGAGGCAACGCCTAAAGCTAAGAGCACGGTGAATCACACTAACAACTGTTCATAAAGCACTGACTCGTTTGAATTCTAGCTTGTTCACAAACACACCTCTCTCATTTTAGACTCGGTAGTTACTTTCTGCAACTACTGAAACAAGAAGGAGACACGGAGCCTCCACGACGTACTAATTTTGTCTTCTGTGTTTGACCTACATGTCAGCTTATGTATTGGCAACGTGGAGTGTTGTGTACGAGATGTTTCTCTCAAAGATCCGAAAAACAAGAGGAAACAACCGAAGGGATTAGCTCATGTAAAACAAAATGTATAATATAAATGCAATGATGGGACGTTTTTAAGGTCCGCAAGGCTTAGGCTGATGAAAGCCTGTCCCAATACCTAAACCGAACCCTGCATATTATTGGCAGACTGTTGCTGTGATGTTGGTTCATCGAATAGACCATTCCCGTTTGCCTTTGACACCTGTGTCAAGTCGGCCTATGTTTGTAAGAAGTAAAGTGCACACATAGTTTTGCTCTTCTGCTTTGTCTCACTGTCTTAACGACAACCACGTCACGTGTCAAAATCATGGTTTTTCACGTATTCGTGTTTTCCCCTTTAGCTGGTAAGACAATCTGAAGAAAAATTCCAAGCCTAGAGGAATGTGACACGTTGACGCGGGGGGGTCTTAAAAACTATCTCTTTCACTTGTGCGCGGAATATCAGGATAATACCCAGAACCTTGTGATTGAAAACAGGTTGTGGTCGCCTTTTACTTTTCCAGGAAAGTAAATCCAACGAGGTTCTTGAAAGTATGTTTCAATCAGAAAAGTAAGGTAAAATCAGGCATTAGCCCTCTCATCAGAGAAAACGGTGACGTTGCTGTGTGAGACATGATAAAGCCAACAACTTTAAATTAAATGATTATTTTGCGGGTATTCACACAGAGAGAAACTGGATAATGTAATCCAGAGAACCCAGGTATGTGCGTCTGAGGGTAAAACAGTCACGATATCATAGGTACACAGGAGCAACTGAAAAATAAATGAAGGAATTAGGTGTAATAAGGCCAAAGTCCCATAAGTACATCCTAGAGTGTAAAGACTCCCACGTCACGGGTCACATTCCCTCTTATACTAGGAGATTTCTTAAGATTTCTATCAAGCTATAACAGGAAACACGTGGAAATGGATGTTGACACGTGGACGTATTGGCTCTTTAAGGAACTTAGTCAAGAGTGGCACTCCCACTAAGCATTCTTTTTATAAGTCCATGGAACATGAAAATGTCCATACAGAATGGAAAATGCTACGTAGTTGCTATTTTTAAGAAGGAACAAAGGAGTGGCCCAGGTAACTTACAGACCTGTTAGCTTGACTCGGTTGAGTAAAGTATTTGAGTCTGTAATTAGAGATGTTCTGGTAGACCATATGTCTATTAATAAACTGTATTCAGAGTGCAGCAATGGTTCCGTAGTCATCAGATCTGTGTTAAACAACTATTTACATGTTGGGCGATTTACAAACGTATGGGTAAAGGACAATATGTTGATATCATCTAGAAAAACTTTCGACTCGGATTCCCTATCAAAGATTGCAATTAAATTACAATAATAGGTTATAACAGGTATGATACTAGCATGGATAAGGGATATTACAAGATAGAAACAGTAATGTTAGGAGTTGGATGCATGCTCTGGGAGTGTGATTCGTAAATGTATCCCCAGGAAGCATACTGGGTCAATTTCAGCTCTTTACCATGTTTTATAAACGACGGCCCCATGATATAGAAAGCTTCTGTAAGATATTTGCAGACGATACAAAAATTTACAAACATCATCCAATTATAATGTTGTCACAAATGATTTAAGTGCATTAGTTCATGGGTATGATACAGTGTAATTTATATGTAATACTTCTAATGTAACACAATGGACCTGGGAAGGAATAATCCATAGAGGGAATATACTATGACATGCAATGGTGTAAATAGTGTTTTAACAAAATGTATAGAAGAGAAAGATCTCAGAGTCACATTTGATGCAAAACTAAAATTTGATTGTCACATACACAATGCTGTAAACACGGCTAACAAAATGCTGGGAATAATAAAATGTAGCTTTTTATTTCTAGATAAGATACTTTTTTATATCTATGTAAGGGTTTGTAAAGGCCTCGCACACTAGCATCAGGCGTCAATTGTTTCTCAGAGCAACGCCTTGCCGCGTTGACGCCTGCATCACAGCACACTATTTAGCGAGGCATTGGTGTTCTCACACACACGACTCTGTCGCTTCGCCTCTTGTCGCGCGAACTTCCTTATTTGGAAAGCAAGGAAGATTACTCTAGCGTTACTCTCCTAGAAACAACAGTATTTTGTTTCTTCAATCAGAGTCATGGTTCCGTCCGTTGTGATTGGCTAGTTTAACGATCTCAAAACTCATGCCGCGCCGGCGAAATCTCTCACACACAAGCGTCCGCGCGCATCAAACGGCTCGCCTCTTTTGCAGCAAAAGATCCGCCGCCCCCGCCCCAATCTCACGAGATCTTGACGCTAGTGTGCGAAGCCATTAAGACCCATCCAGAATATTGAAATGCCATCTGCGTACCAACACCTAAAACGGCAATCATCTATGATGGAAAAAGTACAAAGGAGAGCGACAAAGTAATTAATGAAATCAAAACCACTCATACAGCCGATAGCGATAGCGATACCTAGAATTTGAAGAAACGAAGATGACTGCTGGGGTCAATAAAATTCACAAACAAATATTAAAACAGAGTCGAAATGAACACCCAAAATAAACGTTTTAATAAACAAAACACAGAGCAAAACAAATCACAGAGCAAACAATCAAGAGCAAAACAAATGTGTTTTGTTTATTATTAAACCTTTTATTTGGGTTCAATTTCGACTTCCCACCCCCCCCCCCCCCTACTGTTAATTTGTTGTGAAATACCTAGATTTACCAATTCATTGAAAGCTAAAACAATAAAAGGTGATCATATTCATTGTCTGTTTATAATTAAAGCAATTAGTTGCATTGATGACGAAAAACATTATCAGTTTTTTACCCCCAGTTATCAGCTATGACAAAACAAAAAATAGTACTAACAAAAATATTGATTGAACATTGTTATACTAACACAAGGACATTTTCATCAGTTAACAGAGTGGCACCCTATGGAACAAATACTTACTAATATGAAAAGTCACTAAATAGAACTCTTTCAAAAATTATTAGACAAGTCGGAAAAATTTATAAAGTGTTATTATATGAAATATGACCTATTGATTTCAATCATAAAAACAAACTGAGCAATCGTTAGACGTTGATATAGGTATGTAAACTGCATAAAAAGAAAGGATTTTAAAAGCCTAAACAGCTATTCAACTTGTCCCAAACATCTGATCTATTCTTGTGTTTCATATTTTTATTCGTAATACTTTAAATAAAATTTTCTGTTTTCCTTTTTTTAAATTCAGAAACAGACACGAAGGAGAAGTCATTTGATGAAGATTACCTACCTTACACGTCAAAACCAATCGCACCATGTCCTACCTCGCCACGGCAACTGTTGCCATAAATTGCAATTGCCACGTCAATTTCGCCCTGCCCCTGCCTCACCACATCAAACTGTAGCCATATCACTCATCACCCACGTCAAATTCGCCATTGTTCCTGCCTCACCACGTCAACTGTCGCCAGTCCCTGCCTTGCCCGTCAACTTTGCGCCATGCCCTGCCTCACCACGTCACTGTCGCCATATCACTGCCCACCACGTCATTTCGCACATGTCCCTGCCTTACCACGTCAACTTCGCCATGTCCCGCCTTGCCACGCAACTTTCGCCTGATAATCCTTACACGTCAACTTTTCGCATGATGAGACATACCTTACCCACGTCAATTTTCACCATGTCCCTGCCTTGCCACGTCAACTTTCGCCATGGTTCCTGCCTTACACGTCAACTTTCGCATGCTCCCGCTTGCCCGTCAACTGCCTCGCCATTGTCCCTGCCTTTACCATGTCAAATATCGTCATGATAATGCCTTACCGACGTCAACTTTTAGCCTATGTACTGCTTGCCCAAGTAAAACTGTAGCCATCTGTCCTATGCCTCCCTACCACGTCAACTGTCGCCATGTCCTGCCTTGACACGTCAACTTTCCGCCATGATATTTAGTTTACGCTGTGATTACAACTATAACACATGTCCCCGCCTTACAAAGTCAGACGGTCAGCTATGATCAATAAGGAAAGTAGGACATATTATTGTATTGTAGTATGTTGTCATTTTGTGTATTTTGGTATAATGTTCTAAGTTATAGGTCACAGAATTATTCCGGTGAAATCAGTCTGCTCTCCTTAGAGACGGCGGTCGCAAACAGAGCACATAACTGGTTTTGTTTGTTGTTGGAAAACCTACTTAATCAATTAATGTACATACCACGGCCAGAGGGATTTCCCCCTGCTCTTATCGACGTTTAATTTCTACGTGCATAAAGTGCACGGGTCATGCTATCTTTAAGCCCCCATCCGAAGGACTCAACGTTCAGCATCAATTTTTCCGTTGAACTAGAAAGAAAGGGCAAGGCCGGGATTCAAACTCGGGCACTATCGCTGCAGTCACGCAATAGTGAACATTTTGAATTTCCCCTAGCTTAAAGGTGCACCCTGACGGATGTGTTTTTTTGCAAGAAACACGTCGAGATCAGCCTTTTCAAGGATCGGAACAGACTTCACTTTGCTCTTGGTTTCCTAGAAATCAAACCGGGGGGGGGGGGGGGGGCAAAACGGCACTTCCTCCTTGGCGGAGGATGCGCGAGAGAGAAGCCATTTTGGATGGGGGTGGGTGGAGGCTAATCCCATTGCGGTTGAAGCTTGTATCTCTTTGTAGTGCACGTGAAAAAAACAAACAAACCAGGAAGCTATTTCCTTTGTGTGATGTTCAGCGAAACTCCCTTTGGGTCAAACTGTAAAATTCTTTTACGACGTAAAGGTGAAGATGTCAGCCACCCCCCCCTACCTATCTCGGTCAATTGTATTTTTCCGTGATTTGCCTTTCTTACCAAACCTAAAGCTTTTTTTTATTAACCTTTTTTAGTAATAAACTTCTTGGGAATACTACCACCCTATTCATAACCCTAAGCCCTAACCCTAACCCTACCCCCCACCCAAAAAGACGGAAAATTTGAATAAAACGCAACGAACCACAACGGTGACAAATACCTGTGTACTGCAGTAAATAGTGGGGGGTAGGTTTTAGGTTTAGGGATAGTGTTAGTAATAGGGTTAGGTCTTGTAGGGTTAGGTTTAGTATTTCAAAAAGGTTATTAGCTACAAATGTTTTTTTCCTAAAATATAGCTTTATGTTTGGTAAAGAAAGGCAAAAACGGAAAAATACAATTAACCGAGAATTGCATGGGGGGTGGCACATCTTTACCTTTACCAAAGAAGGCTTGTATTGCGAAATTTTCGTGCAAACGTTTTGGTCTAAACGCAGCGGCCATTAGAAAAGAGACGACCACAAACCTTCTCTTTGGGTGAAAGAATTTGACTTCCCAGCACACTCTCCGCCAAGGAGGAATAGCTGTTTTGACGGTTTTGATTTATAGGAAACCGTACGAGCCAAAAAAAAAATAAAAAACAATGAATGTCTTGCGATCTCTGTAAAGGGTGTGTTTTCCTTATGATCTCGACGTGTTTCTTACAAAACCTCACCCGCCATGGTGCCCCTTTAAAGAAAATAGACCGAGATATTGGCTAGTTCAAACACACAAGGCTGGTTTAAAAAAAAATTAATATTGACAATATTGAACTGAGTTCTTTTTTTTTCAAGAAACAGCGAGGATCAGGGCTCGTTCTAAATAAAAGAAATTGAAAATTGTCAGTGGAATAACTTATCCATTAAGAAAATGCGAGCATTTATTCATTCAAAAATCTTAGAGGGCCACCCTGACGGATGTGGTTTTGTAAGAAACACGTCGAGATCACCAGGAAACACCCTTACAGAGATTGCAACACTCACTTTGCTCTGGTTTCCTAGAAATCAAACGTCAAAATCGGCGATCCCTCCTTGCGGAGGTGATGGAAGTCAAATTCTTTCACACAAAGAGAAGGCGATGTGTCGTCTTTTTTCTAATGGCCGCCTGCGTTTAGACCAAATCGTTGCACGAACGTGTCACAATCAACCCTTTTTTTCTTTCTTTGTTAAAATGTTATAAAATTACTTAAAGGAGTTTCGATCACAACAAAAGAAACAGCTCCATTGTTTTGCTGCACTACAAAAAGACCAACAACAACGCTTCAACCACAATGAGGACATTCACCCACCCATCAAATGGCTACTTCTCTTCCCGGCATCTCACCACGGAGGAATCGCCGTTTTGACGGTTGATTTTTAGGAAAACCAGAGCAACAGTTGAGTGTTCTGATCCTTGAAAAGGCTCTGTCTTCTGGTGATCTCGACGTGTTTCTTTGCAAAAACGCATCGTCAGGGTCCACCTTTAAGATCTAGACCAAAATTGAAAACAAAATGTTATAAAAAATGGTTTTTTTTTTAAAAGTCCCAACATTTGGAGTTTGAATGGCAGATTATGTTGATAGAATGGGAAATAAGGCAAATGCTCAAAACTTATGAAAAATAAACACCCCCCTCCTCCCCCCCCCCCAAAAAAAAAAAATAAGTTGTAGAGAAGGGGAAAAAACTGTGAGGACCATAATATTATAACCATGTTTACACTCTTGGTCACACACACACACACACACACACACACACACACACACACACACACTCATCACTCACATCACATACACACACAAACAACACACACACACACACACACACAACACTCACACACTACACACACACACACACAAACACCACAACACACACACACACACACACACACACACAACACCACACACCACACACACCACACACACCACACCACACACACCACACACACAACACCACACAACACACACATCATCACGCATACAAACGATTTATCCATCTAACTTATACAATCATATAAACACATATATTTACACATACATACAAACATACAACTTGTCATTCACAAATTAGATATGAGTCATACAAATATCTTAATCTATATGCATACATTCATAATTACAACCTACATATCTACAGATACACAACATACAATGTAAGATTAGGCCTACATCGATAGAGACCAGATAGACGGAACATACATACATACATACAGACATACATACATACATACATAATAATACATACATACATACAACATCTACATACATACAGACCTACATATACATGTAAAGCAAACACGTACAGAGCAAACGTATGAACAAACACCGTTGCCCACCAACGTTAGTTCAACACTACAAGGAAGAAGGGAACGTGGAGTCTCAATCAAACACAATTCGTCGACAAGTGTACTATAGAACCCCACCCACCCTCATGTTTACGACCCTAAGCCGGTACACGCATAAACGGATAATTCCGGCGAACCCGTACGCAATCCTAAATAAGTGAAAACAAGAAGGGAAAGATTGCGCACGTGATCCGAATTTTCCCCTATTTGGTAAACTTGCTACCCTTCTTTCATACACTTATTTAGGTTTTCCGTACGGAAACTTTACGCGTTCTAATGTGAACCCGCTAAGTCTCAAAATCTGCTTCTTTCAGTTCATGACAATACCTAGGCTGATCCTAACACCTATCACTTTCCCCAAAATTCTGCCTCTCGTGCTTACTGCATTCAAAGAGATTGGTTAGGCCTTTGGGGAGCTCCCCAATGCAAGCTGAGAAAGTAGGGATGCTAAAAACCCCAAAAACAATTCATTTGTGCTCTATCTTAGATAGATAGAGTCTCAAAGAGAGCGAGAGAGATAGATACTTGAGAGAGGAGAGGGAGAGGAGATGGAGAGGGAGAGCGAGAGCGACGAGCGAGAGCGAGAGCGAGAGCGAGAGCGAGAGGGAAAACTTGAAAAATTAAACTTTATTTCCAAGATATAGATTTTAGGCAACACCTATTCTTCCAATCTGTC
>JAGGCT020000035.1:3105588-3135602 GCA_017654935.2 Phymorhynchus buccinoides
CTGTCGGTGGGTTTGTACTGCACAACTACTTCTGCTCACCGAGTAACTGAACACTGCTAATTACTAAACGGCACAGCTTACTCTGCTTGCTGCTAACTAACTTACTACTTGCTCAACAACTGCTGATTACTGCACAACTAACGTGCTGCAGCTTGCTCTTACACTCCTTACTGCTCATCTGCTGCTATTGCTTGCTAACAACTGCTTCTCGCCTGCTGGCTGCTGTGCTACTGTTCTCATTACTGCTGCTAATTACTATAACTGCTGGTAGCTGCTGCTCCTGCTACTACTGCTCTACTGCCATTACTACTATACTGCTGTAGATGCTGCTACTCTGCTACTACTAGCTATTACTATAACTGCTGTATCTGCTCTGGCCTGCTGCTTACTACTGTTCATAGACTGCTATTGATATACTGCTGTAGCTGCTTCTACTCTACTGTCACTACTCTGCTTTACTCTACTGCTGTAGGGCTTGCTGCTAACTCAACTAGACTTACTACTGCTATTACTAATACTGGCTGAGCTGCTGCTACTAGACTGTTCATAGTACTGCTATTGCTATCTGCGTAGCTGCTGCTACTACTGCTATTACTATACTGCTGTAGCTTGCTGCTACTACTGTTCATACTGCTATTGCTATACTGCTTGTAGCTGCTTCTACTACTGCTCATTACTGCTATTACTATACTGCTGCTGTAGCTGCTTTCTATACTACTGCGCGTACTGCTATTATATACTGCTGTAGCTGGCTGCTACTGTTGCTCATACTGCTGCTATTTACTATACTGCTGTAGCTAGCTGCTCTACTACTGCTCTAACTTCTATTGCTATACTGCTTCTCTCCTGCTGCTACTACTGCTCATACTGCTTCCATTACTATACTTGCTATCTCCTGCTTATCTGCTTCTACTACTGCTGCTATTCCTATCTGCTTCTCCTGCTGTATCCTTCTGCTACTACTACCTGGCTGCTATTACTATAACCTGCTTCTCCCTCTGTATCTGCTGCTATACTACCTACTGCTGCTATTCTATAACTGCTTCTCCTGCTGTATCTTCTTGCTCTACTGCTGCTATACTATACTGACTATACTGCTTCTCTCCTGCTGTATCTCTGCTCATACTGTCTGTGCTCATTACTACCTACTGCTTCTCCTGCTGTATCTGCTACTACTGCTGCTCATATACTGCTGCATTACTTACTGCTTTCTCCTGCTGTATTCTGCTGTTCATACTGCTGCTATTACTATACTGCTTCTCCTGCTGGTCTGCTGCTACTAACTGCTGTTCATACTGCGGCTAGCTGATTACTATACTACTGCCTTCTCCCTGCTGTATCTGCTGCTACTACTGTTACTCCTTCTGCTGCTAACTACTGCTCTACTCAGATCTGTAATCACAACCCACCTTACAACACAAGTCTTGATAGTCTGGATAGCTGAAATGGGTTCAAAATTGTAGTTTTATGCATTAAACCATAAATATGTTCCACAGCTACCAAGGTTTGAAAAATGAGTTTATAATCAAGCTTAAAGAGCTTTAATTATTTTCAATTTTAAAGAGTAACTGGAGTCCCAAACGTCAGAATACTACTTGAAAGAGTAGAGTAAACGGGTCTGCATGATAAACTGCTGCTATACATACGGCTTTCTCCTGCTGCTAA
Source organism: Phymorhynchus buccinoides (assembly GCA_017654935.2). Classification (NCBI taxonomy): domain Eukaryota; kingdom Metazoa; phylum Mollusca; class Gastropoda; order Neogastropoda; family Raphitomidae; genus Phymorhynchus; species Phymorhynchus buccinoides. The sequence continues at coordinate 3,107,254 of JAGGCT020000035.1, forward strand.
CTGACCTCTAGCTGACTACGCCACTGATGGCGAGGCATGCACCAGGCAAGCAACAGTTCTAGAGTAGACATGGATGTACCTCCCTGTCTTCCTCCCCCCCCGTTTTTTGGGTCATCCTCTCCTCCCCCTCTCATCGCCCCCTCTCTGCTTCTCCCGGTCTCCTCCGCTGTCCCGTTATATCCAGCTTGACCAGCGTAACGCTCTGGGGGGACCGGTGTTGTGGTGGGTCAGTCTTCAGCCCGTTTATCATCCCCCTCCGCGGCCTCATAGCCGCGAGGGTGGTGACTTGAATTCTGCAACCATACAAGAAAAGGAAGACATGTTAAATCTATACCTCGTATTTTTCGGACTATAAGCGATACTTTTTTCTCTCCCAAACTCGGACCCTGCGCATTATTAATTTGTGACTGATGAAATAGTCAGAAACTTATAGTAACAAAATCTGACATTTTGGTAAATTGGGGGTGCGCCTTATACAAGTTGCGCTTATGTCCGAAAAATACGGTATTTCAGAGACGGTTACTCCCGTGGGATCCCGGTTTTTTTTTTGTATAAATAGTTTCCCCACCTTCTTGGAAGTTCTGTGTTATAACTTCCCCCTAATTCTGTCAGCTCTCGTTTGACTCTGCCTTTTCCCTTTGCTTACTGTATCTGCTATCTTCTGCCTTACGCGGTCCATTTCTCCTGCCCGTTTTTTTTCAAGAACATTTCAAAAATAGTTCCTCTGCCGAAGTCGACTGCTGGTGGCCTAATATACATTTCTTACTTAAGGCACACAACGCAGCATGACGCAGTCTGCGCTTAATAATTGACGGAAACTGTCCTGAGTGAATCGAAGAAGATGAGAATAAAGAGAACGGTTGCATTGGTTGTCGCCAGAATAATCGGAAACTGTGCTATGTCCAACTGCCCCACCTCTCTCTCTCATCTCTCTCCCTCTCTCTCTCAACAGCCTTCTGTCTTCTTTCTCTTCCTGTTTGTGTAATACTCCCACGCTCTCTCATCTACTCTCATCTCCTCTCTCTCTCTGCATTTGTTTTAAACTTTTTTATGCATGTTAAAGATGAGTATGTCGAAGTGAGGTTTAGATTTGATTTTGCCATGTGTAGACCTATGTTTTTACTTTTTTAATATGTGCTTACACATGCTAATAATATGACTAGGTTTGCTTTTTGTCACGTGTGGTGCGTTTTACCTCCTCAATCTGGTACGTGGGTGTAAAAGATGAATAAATGTGAAGGGTAGGAATAGGTTGGATTCTGCACGTGTTAGAGGTTTTACATTTAAAATGTTGTGCATGGTTGAGATGAGAAGATAGTAGACTAGGTTTGAGTTTATTATTATTACATGCATGTTTTTTTCTTTCAATAATTACATTTTTAAAAGATGACTATATCCTGCATGAAACATATGATTAGGATTGATTTTGTCATGTGTTTGTGTACTTCTGATTGATGCTTTTTTCCTGTTTGTGTGTTTGTGTGTGTGTGTGTGTGTGTGTGGTGTGTGTGTGTGTGTGTGTGTGTGTGTGTGTGTGTGGTGTGTGCTTACTTACTTAATTTTTGCATGTACAATGAATTTAGTTTATAATGTATTAGGTTTGATTTTGTCATTGTAGTGTTATTACATAAGTTGTCATTTTGGTATGCCTTATGCAATATATATGTGGGGTCAATGGAGAGAGAGAGAGAAGTGTGTGTGTGTGTGTGTTGTGTGTGTGTGTGTGGTGTGATAAACCTATGCCCGAGACCATTGAGGACGCCCTCATCCTCTTCAACACATATATATATATTTACTGTACTCGTTTTTTCTCCTTTTTCGTTTCTCCTTAACGTTTACTTATATAATTATTTGTTGTTTTTCCAGAGGGCTTGATGTAAAAAAGGCCAAAAATGTTATTGCTTTTTCTATTACCCCTCTACAAATAAATTATTCATTCAATTCAATTCTCTCTCCTCTCTTTTATAAAACGCTTACGAAAACACTTACTTCCCGACAGGAACCCTCTTTTGCCACATGGGCTATTTGTTAGAGCTTGAAACAGCATTACAGTCGTCTTCGGTGGTCTGACACCTTCTTTTTCTTTACTCGCTGTCCATCTTAACTGTCTGTCTCTGTCCTCGCTTCCTCTCGTTCGTCTCTGTTGTCGCTCTCTCTTTCTGTCTCTAAATCTTTATCCTTGTAAAATTAAAAAATGTCAGTCTTCGGTCCATCATCTTTTATTCTCTCTCTCTTCTCACTCTCTTCCCGCTCTTCTCTCTGCTCTCTCTCTCTATTCTCTTTCTCTCTTCCCTCAAATATCTCTCTCTCTCTCTCTCTCCTCTCATCTCTTCTCTGTTTCTCTCCTCTTCACTTTATTAATCTTGTTCACTACACTGGCTATGGACAATTGAGGGCGTCCTCTATGGTCTCCCGTGTCCCGTTTTTTGAGAACACACACACACATCGCCAACACACACACACACACCTACACAACACAACCGGATTCCAACCACGCACACCCCCACATCGCAACACACCACAACACCACACTCTAGGTAATTGCCCCCTAAGCAGATGTTTGCTGCGTGCTGCCGTGCGACTCAGTCTACGGGAGGAGGAGGGGGGGGGGTGACAGGGGGGGGGAGGCGGCGGAGGCGGCCTGTCATTTCCTCTGGTGATGTTTCAGTGTAGCCTCCATCAGTGTGGGTCACAACACAACACATAAAGCACACACACACACACACACATAAAGCCAACGCAACACATACTAAAACCACACACAACCAAACACAACACAACACACAACACACCACTCTCTCTCTCCACAGCCCCATCTCTCTCTCACCTAAACCTTGCCACCAGCACATATTTGAAGAGGATAGGTCATTCCTCTATGGGTCCTGGTTTTTCACAGACGGTGTCCGTTTTTCCACACACACACCGCACACCCACCCACCACACACACTCTCGTCTCTCTCTCTCTCTCACACCACCCCTCTCTCTCTCTTTCACTCTATGGCCGTGTACACACATAAGTCGGCCATTCCATGCGAAACCACGTGCCGGCATCCATAAAATAAGTGAAACAAAGAGGTAGAAGACTTGCGCACGTGTCCAAATTTCTCCTATATAATGAACATTCAAACTTTTTATCCTTCTTTCTTCCACTTGATTTAGGGTTTTTCCGTACGAACTTATGCTCCTTTAACGCCGGCCTCAACCTTGGCACAACCACGCGTCTGAAGAGATGGAGTGCGTCCTCATGGCTCTCGGCATCCTGTTGTTCACACACCCTTCTCTCTCGTCGGGTTCTCCTCGTCCCGTGACCTCTAAACCGCCTCCCTTCAATGTGAAACTGTGCACACGACACACTGACTTGAAGAGTAATGAGGAGTGTCCCTCAATGCTCTCGGGCGTCCCCTGTTTTTCACACACCACACACTCTTCTCTCTCTCGTCCTCTCTCTCCCTTGACCCCTAACCTCTCCCGGCTTGCACTCTAAACCTTGTCACACTCCACATACTGCAGAGATTAGGGCGGTCCTCAATGCTCTCGGCATGGGTTGTGCAGGTCTCTGGCGGCAGCAGCCATCGCCCCGCCACGATGGAAGGCCACCCGAACATCACCAGTGGAAAAACGATGCCACACCCCTCCCATGGCTTGAGTCTGCACACCAACAGAAAATAATAAAATACAGTGGAACCTCCCTACTCAACCCTTCAAAATCATCCAAAATGAGGTCCTTATAAGGATGGGTCCTATAAGGAGGTAATGTTCATACCTACAAAGAAGGGCAAATGTTTCAGAGAATAGTAGGTCTTATATGGGAGGATCTATAATGGGAGGTCTTATAAGGGATGTTCCCTGTACTGTTATTTTATAGAGCGCTTAACTCCCTTATTCAGGTGCTCAAAGCGGCTGAACAAAGTCTAGAACACTAACACACAAGTAAGCGGTCACTTTTAAAGACAAGACAGCAATAAAGAAAATAGATATCAAAATAATATGGCATTTTTATTTACCACCGAATCTTTCCAGACCTATTGATAATCAGTTATTTTAAATTAAGAAAAAAAAGTTAAATGTCCTAAACGAAAGGTTTTTAAAGAGATTTGTGTAATTTTGATCTTACACATAATTTATGCAGGATTAAAAATAAATAGTGGATAGAAATGCCTTGATGTAAAGTATGATTGAAAAGCGCTATATAAATGCCATCCAGTATTATTATTAATTATTGCGCACACACACACGCACACACACCACAACACACACACACGTTACACACGACTCAAGACACACTCACACTCTCACACACACCACACTCACGATGCAGGCACACACTACGACCACACACACACACGCCACACACTCGCACACTACACACCCGGGCTCCCAGGGACCCATATTCGTGGGGCTATGACGCACTACATTTCCAAAGGCCCTCTAAAAGAATGGCGGGGTCCCAGGATGCAGTCTAGAAAAATTCTTTTTATCCTTGGCTATTGCCGACTGGGACCCTCTATCCATCCTGCAGGACCCTCTATACTGTAAGTGAAGGAGTCGCCGGGGACCCTGGTTTTGCGGACGATGTAGAAAGAGCCATGCGGCACGCACCACGTTGGCTTATGTAGGGAGCCAGCACAGCCCCCACCCCAGCACACACGGAGCTGAGGCCCACCCCACTGTTCCTGATGAGGGTGGGGTACAGCTCGGAGGAGTAGATCCAGATGATGCCGAATGCCCCCGATATGCCCAACTTGCCCAGCATGGCCAGGGCAACCGTCAGCCACTGCAGCTCTGGCGGTGAAAGACACGTCAACATGGTTGTGTTGAAAATCTACAGAAAATCCATCACCACCCTCTCTCATTCTCCACCTCCACCCCCTCTCATTCTCCACCCCCACCCCCTCTCATTCTCCACCCCCATCCCCTCTCATTCTCCACCCCACCCCCTCTCATTCTCCACCTCCACCCCCTCTCATTCTCCACCCCCACCCCCTCTCATTCTCCACCCCACCCCCTCTCATTCTCCACCCCCACCCCCTCTCATTCTCCACCCCCACCCCCTCTCATTCTCCACCCCACCCCCACCCTCTCTCATCTCATCGAGACCCCCCTCCCACCCCCCACCCATCTCATTCACCACCCCCATCCCTCTCATTCTCCACCCCCACCCCTCTCATTCTCCACCCCACCCATCTCATTCTCCACCCCCACCCCATCTCATTCTCCACCCCCATCCCCTCTCATTCTCCACCTCCACCCCCTCTTATTCTCCACCACCACCCCCTCTCATTCTCCACCCCCATCCCATCTCATTCTCCACCCCCATCCCCTCTCATTCTCCACCCCCATCCCCTCTCATTCTCCACCCCCACCCCCTCTCATTCTCCACCCCCACCCCCTCTCATTCTCCACCCCACCCCCTCTCATTCTCCACCCCCACCCCCTCTCATTCTCCACCCCCACCCTCTCTCTCATTCTCCACCCCCACCCCCTCTCATTCTCCACCCCCACCCCCTCTCATTCTCCACCCCCATCCCCTCTCATTCTCCACCCCCATCCCCTCTCATTCTCCACCCCCATCCCCTCTCATTCTCCACCCCCATCCCATCTCATTCTCCACCCCACCCCCTCTCATTCTCCACCCCCACCCCCTCTCATTCTCCACCTCCACCCCCTCTCATTCTCCACCCCCACCCCCTCTCAGAGGAGCACAGTTGTTGCTTGTGTGGATCTTTCCGTCGTCTCTAAAACCTCTAGAAGATGTTTCTTGTGTTCTTGCTCACAGTCATTTAAAGACCCACCACGTCACGTGTCAAAATCACGGTTTTTTCCCTCTTATAGCTGGTAAGAAATCTTAAGAAGTCTTCCAAGCATAAGAGGGAATGTGACACGTGACGTGGGGTGTCTTTAAAACCCTTTCAACGCCAGCCATTTTTCATCTAAAACTTTCCATTAAACTTGCCTGGGTAGAGAAAAGATTTCATCTGCAATATTGGGGATTCCTTTGTGACATGCATAAAATAGGGCCTATCCTTACCTCCCCAAATTAAGAACAAAAGGTCACTGGATACCAGACCCTCATTTGATGCCTTTTAGTGACGTGGGTGTTAAATTATTGTGGTGCCAAGAGGCGACGAAAAAACAGTGGCGATGAAAGGGTTAAATTAACGTCCTCCGGGCTACAACAGACACATATGGGACATTAGTACATATAAAGATGGTGGGAACGATCCTGTATATCGGGGGGGGGGTCTTATGTATAAATAGTTCCCCCACCTTCTGGAAGTTTTCTGTGCTTGTAACTTCCTCTAATCTGTCAACTCTCTTTTGACTCTGCCTTTTCCCTTTTGCTTTCAGTCATCTACTATCTTTCTGCCTTTAACCGGTCAATCCATTCTCCTACCTTTTTTCAAGAAACACTTTCAAAAAGATTTCCTCCAGCCGAAGTCGGACATGCTGGGCCTAAACTATTTTCTTAGTTAGGCGCATAACGGCAGCATGATGCTAATCTGCGCTCATAATTGACTGGAAAATGTGTGAGCGATGGAAGAAGAAGAAGAAAACAAGTGGCGTGGCAGAACATCTATCTATCGAGGCAACAGTTTTTGTTGGTGGGATCTCTTCCGTCTGTTCAAGTGTCTGCCTAAACAAAACTTCTAAAAGAATGTAGGGGGACATTATGATATTCCGTAGGGTCCCCCCGAAGACGGAGTGTGGCTGCCCACATGGTGGGGTAATCAAAAACGGTCGTGTACTGAATAGGCTCTACTGAGTCCACCGAAGTGACTCAGCAGCAGTACAGTGTCTCCTCGGTTGGTTGCCTTCTGACGGCCTAACATAGATTCGCTCCCCTTGAACTGCTGGTCTCGGATTCTGCGACCTGAACAAGCCGGGGTGTGGCTGCGAAATGGGATTGGAGATAAGTGGCGTGGGAACAACGCCACTGTGTGGCCCAGAAGATGGACAAAGATATTTAAAAAATCACAAAACGGTCACACACGTAATGTTCTCACCCCTAGTCTGGTGCATTTGTGCCGCCGTAACTGTGATTGGAGTCAAGGGTAGCGCTTCCGATGGGGGTTTTAGTTTTTTGTGTCCATGGAGTCTTTATGTTTAATTTTTGGTATAGAGTTTTTATTTTGTGTTAGTGCGTAGTTCGGTGGGGAGTTTGTTTGGTGGGTTTTTTTTTTTTTTTTTTTTTGGTTTTTTTTATTCCGATATGTATTTTTTTTATTAAAGTTTTATTTTTTACGTTTGTTGGACTGTTTAATTGAGGTTTGGGTTCGGTTTTATTTTTTTCTTTTTTTATTTGGGGGGGTACGAAACATTAAATGGATGTGGGTAAATGGAGCGTTGGTTGTAAACCCTACCAACCAACAACCAAGTTATAGTTTCGAGTTGCGTACATTCAAAGTGTAAAGCGAGGTACCTACAAAAATAGCGCTTTAGTGATTAGAAGACTGTGTGAAGACACACAGTTAATTTGTGACCAATCTGTCTGCAGGAGGTAGAGAGAGAACACTGAACACTGAATGGTTTAATCTGTACATTGGCCTTGGCCCGACAATACATGGATAAGGAGCATGAGAATGGGGAGAAGAAACAAAATCACATCCTTCACGCAAAGGTAAAAGAACAGAAAATCAATACATATTGTATGCGTTTATCCCAATAATTCTGGATAATGCAACTTTAACATTCTAAATGTTAATAAATATGTAAGAAACATATTAGTACAATAAATGAGAGAGAGAGAGAGAGAGAGAGAGAGAGAGAGAGAGAGAGAGAGAGAGAGAGAGAGTAGAGAGAGAGAGAGAGAGAGAGAGAGAGAGAGATGAGAGAGAGAGAGGTAGAGAGAGAGAGAGAAAAATGTTTTAATGAACCGTAGCCACTTTTTTTACTGCCCATGTCTAAAGGGAACAGTGGGAAGGGAATTGCTAAATCAAACCCAACAAAACGGGGGAAAATCATCACACAAGAAATTAAGCAAGTATTAGACATCTTCATACATAATTACACCAAGCCTAGCCTATCTGCGCAGATCAGTAAGTGTGTGAGAGAGAGAGAGAGAGAGAGAAGAGAGAGAGCGAGAGAGGAGAGAGAGAGAGAGGAGAGATGAGAGAGAGAGAGAAGAGAGAGAGTAGAGAGAGAGAGAGTGAGAGAGAGACAGGCAGACTTTAAAATTAAAAAATCAATTTTGAGTTATGGGTATTTTTGTGCTCTCTAACATCTCATCTTTCATATTTATAAAGGACAATCTTTGTTATTGTCTCGACATATTCAAAAACGTGCTTTTAAAAACAAGTAGGTTGATGCATTTTTCTTCAGCTAGGCTAAGCTTTAGACTGTGGTTTCTCAAAATGGCCGACAGTCACCTATACCAACGTTAAATGCTCGTAACTCTAAAACGAAAAAAATGGTCTGAAGTGTCTACTGTACCTACTTTCTCTGATTGTCATTTTGACCACTTAATGTCCCTTTTGTGGTGTTGGGTCACAATGATTAAAATCTCACCGGGAGGGACAAAGATCAAGGGGACCACGGTCAGGATGCGCATGACTCCACAGCCAGAGTAGAGTGGCACAGTGGTATCGCGTTCGCTTCGTGTCAAGTAAACCCGAGTTCGAACCTGGGTACAGGGGGATTTTTTCTCTCATTCTGCATTAGGCCTTAACGGTCTGAACTTGGAGTCTTTCGGATGAGACGATAAACCGAGGTCCCGTGTGCCCATGCACTTTAGCATACGTTAAACCCAGTGGCAATTAAAAATTTGTCATTTGGTCAAAATTTACCCCCCTCCCTCATCAGTGGACAAAAATCGCATTTAAAAAATAAAAAAAATGGGTGGCGCGCCTCTGGCAGCGACGCGCTCTCCAAGTGGGAGCCACCCGAATTTCACAGAGACCCCTCTGACTATAAAGTACCTAATACCATACCTAATACCATGAGTCCATGTGTCTAAAGAAGAGTCCCGCTGAAAAGGGGCTTCATACGCTCTATTCGGATGCAAAAACGCTCTAAAAACACACACCGCCACAGCATGGTTTTAGAATATCGATAAACACAGACAGCGAACTACCTACCTTTATGCCACATTCTTCAAAATAAATAGACGATTTTCGGAAAAAACCCAGAGAGGAGCAATTCATGAAAATTAGAGTTGATTACCTCGACCAACTCGGTCAAAACCAAAGCAACAATGCGGCATGGCGTCGAAACTTTAAAACCGCAGATGCCAGTCGGCGACTTGCAAACATTTTTTTAATAAAAGGGGCGTCCAGTATCCACAAACTGAGAGAACTTGCAAAATGTGACGTACAAATATAAATGACATCAATTTTAATTAATGACGCACGGTGTTCTAAGTGATGTAAGTCTAAATCAAAACATATGAGGAGAGAGCTGGGGATCTACCTGAAGGCAGAGTAACTTCCCCTGCTTTGACCGATTGAATTAGGCAAGATCACTCCCACACACCATGAAATTACTCCCCTTAATTATTTCCAAACAATTCCTATTGAGCAACTCACACATTTAATTTTTTGTAAAATCGGCAGATCTACCAGCCGGAGGAATCCAGCTGTCGATTGTGTCTCACCACAACGTCCGTTTTCTTTCTTCGAGAATACATCCTTGTTTTGACGTCACCCACAGATGCTGGCTTGAAACAAGCGAAGGACTTCTGTGGATGACGTCACAGCTTTATAATTCTGGTTTGAACGAGATTTCAGGGAAAGTAGACAACGTTCTAGTGAACTCCACCGTGCATTTCTTTTGGCAAATTATGACTTATCGGCTCAATTTATCTTGAAGAATGCGACACAAAAGGTAGGCAATAGGGATATAGAGTTTGCAGTCTGTGCTTATCGATATTCTAAAACCATGCTGTGGCTTCTTGTGTGGGTTTTTTTTAAAGAGTGTTTTTGCATCCGACTAGAGCGTATGAAGTTCTTTTAATTGAGCTCATAAAAAAACAACGGACAAAGACTCAAATCAACACTATATAGGCCTAGGAACGAATCACAAATGAATATTAAAGGTGACCCCTGACGGATGAGTTTTTGCAAGAAACACGTCGAGATCACATTTTCAAGGATCGGAACACTCACTTTGCTCTGTTTCCTAGAAATCAAACCGTCAAAACGGCGATTCCTCCTTGGCGGAGATACCGGAGAGAGTAGCCATTTTGGATGGGGTGGGTGGAGGTCACTCATTGTGGTTGAAGTTTTTTTTTTTTTGTAGTGCAGTAAAACAAAATTGGAGCTGTTCCTTTGTTGTGAGCGAAACTCCTTTAGATGAACTGTATAAAAAAAAAAAGAATAAAAAAGGCTTGTGTTGTGAAAAGTTTGTGCAAACGATTTGGTCTAAACGCAGGCGGCCATTAGAAAAGAGATGGCACGCGCCTTCTCTTTGGGTGAACAGAATTTTACTTCCAGCACCTCCGCCAAGGAGGAATCGCCGATTTGACAGTTTTATTTCTAGGAAACCAGAGCAAAGTGAGTGTTGTAATCTCTGTAAAGGTTGTCTTCCTGGTGATCTCGACGCGTTTCTTACAAAAACTCATCTCATCCGCCAGGGTGGCCCTTTAAGCCTCACCAGGAGGGGCAAAGATCAAGGGGAAGATGGTGAGGATGCACATGACTCCAGCCATCAGCACGGACAGGGAGTTGAGCAGGTGCCTGCCCACCCTGTCCCGGAGAACCAGGAGCATGCAGTAGGCGAAGAGCTCCACCAGCCCAGAGAGCAGGAAGTTGAGGTGCACGCTGCCGCTCAGGCTGCCCAAGCTCAGGTTGAGACCATAGAACGTCAGACTGCTTACGAACCTGAACAGAACAGAACAATAGTTTTCTTTGTAAAGATAAGAGTGGTGATGATGATGATGATGATTCGATCAGAGGAGGAGGATTGGAGGAGGAGGGGGAGGAGGAGGAGGAGGACATTGATGATGAACAGATCCACTAGACCTGACAACAAGATGTTGAGGTGCAAGCTGCCGCTAAGGCTGCCCAAGCTCAGGTTGAGATGTCAGACTGCTCACAAGCCTGAACAGAACAAAATCTGTAAGACAATGATGATGATGATGATGATGATGATGATGATGATGATCAGGAGGAGGAGGAGGAGGAGGACGTTGATTGATGAATGGATCCGCAAATACCTGACAACAAGACATGATAGGTGGAAGCCCGCCGTGGGTGTTGCTCATGTAACTGAGCGAACAGAACAAATTGTTTTTGTTAAAGGATGAGTGATTGGATGATGATGAGGAGGAGGAGGAGGAGAAGAAGAGGAGGGAGGAGGAAAGGAGGAGGAAAGGAGGAGGAGGAGGAGGAGGAGGAGGAGGAGGATGAGGAGGAGGAGGAAGAGCACGTTGATGATCAACTTCAGACTGCTCACGAACCTGAGCAGAACAGAACAAATAGTTTTTGTAAAGATGAGTGGTGATGATGATGATGATGATTATGATTATGATGATGATGAGGAGTAGAGGAGGAGGAGGAGTATGAGTGAGGATGATGAGGAGGATGTTGATGATGAACAGATCCTCAAGACCTGACAACAAGATTGTTGAGGTGCACACTGCCGCTCGAGGCTGCCCAAGCTCAGGATGAATGTCAGACTGCTTACGAACCTGAACAGAACAGAACAAATAGTTTTGTGTAAGATAATGATTAGGATGATGATGATGAGGAGGAGGAGAAGGAGGAGGACGTTGATGATGAGATGAACAGATCCGCAAGACCTGACAACAAGATTGTTGAGGTGCACACTGCCGCTCAGGCTGCCCAAGCTCAGGATGAATGTCAGACTGCTTACGAACCTGAACAGAACAGAACAATAGTTTTTTTTGTAAAGATGAGTGGTGATGATGATGATGATGAGGAGGCATGCGAAGGATGAAGGATGATGATGAGAGAATGAACAGATCCGCAAGACCTGACAACAAGATGTTGAGGTCGCCACGCTGCCGCTAAGGCTTCGCAAGCTCAGGATGAGACTGCAAAACGTCAGACTGCTGCCTCAACGAACCTGAGCAGAACAGAACAGCTGTAAAGAAGATGATGATGACAACGATGGCGATGATGATGATGACGACGATGATGATGATGATGATGAACATACCCACTAGCCATCACAAGAAGAGTCTGAGGCACACGCCTGCCCGCGAGAGGCTGATCCAGGCTTAGGCTGAGACTATATATGAAGTGTCGCACTTCTCCTGAACCAGGCAACGGAGAGCGAGTGTTATTTTTTTTGGTATTTGGTATATTCTTTGTCACAGAGACTTATCTCTGATGAAATTCGTGGCTGCTCTCCCGCGTAGAAAGCATCGCCAGCAAGTGCGGGCGCACTACCCAATTTTTTAAAAAAAAAAAAATTTGGGGGGGGAGGCAGGGTGACTGAGGGATCCATGCGCAGGTTTTCTCCCTGCTCTTACCGACTTTTTTTAACTGCCGTGGGATTTTTTTTTTACGTGCGTAAAGCGCACGGGGTCCGACTAGCTTTAAGTCCCCATCCAAAGGACTCTACAACGTTCAGATTCGATTTTATCCCAGTCAAACTAGACAGAAAATGGCTAGGAGGCCGGGATTCGAACCCGGGTCACTTCACGCTGCAGTCACGCATTACATTTGGACAGGCGAACGTCTTAGCCACTGACTGCCACCTTCTCCATAATCCCCATCCCCCCCCCCCCCCTCCTGCGACAGTATTATTAGGGTATTATTAGGGTATCAGGTACTTCAATAGTTTCAGAGGCGTTTTTTGTGAAATTCATGTTGCTCCCAAACCTGGAGAGCATGTCGCCGTCAGAGTGCGCGCCACCCATATGTTTTTTTTTGCATGCGATTTTTTTGTGTGACTGATGAGGGAGTAAATTGTCATTGCCACTGGGTTTTAACGTATGCTAAGTACATGGGCACACAAGACCTCAGTTTATCATCTCATCCGAAAGACTATAATCTGCCTACACTTGTACTGTGTGCCAGCATTCCGGGGAACGTCTTCCAGGTGGTGGTCTATTTTTAGAACTTACATCATCTGTGCATCTCCATTAATTCAACGCATAATTTGATCAAGTAGGTAATCATAATTGGTTATTGGATTCCTGAAAAAAGGCAGGAGAATGGACGCGGGTAAGGCAATGAAAGATAGTTGAATGACATGAAGCAAGGGGAAAAGACATAGTCAAAGAGAGTGACAGATTAGAGGAAGTTACCAGCACAGTACTTCCAGAAGGTGGGAGGAACTATTTATACAAAAGGAGGAAGACCGCCCGTATCCCCACGGGGGGCGCGGGTGGAGCTCTGCCTGGTCCATACCTGTTTACCCCCTACACAAGTCTTGAGTAGTCTGGATGGCTGAAATGAGTAGTTTTGGTGCAAAAGTGTGTAGTTTTATTCATGAAACCATCAAAACGATGTTCACTGAAAAAGAGTAGAATCTAACATCATTTTGAATCTTGAAGAGTAGTAGAGATCCAAATTGAATATAATACTACTCGAAAAGAGTAGATTAAACAGGTCTGCTGGTCCGCCTGCATGTCCCAAACTGACCAGTTGTACGCGACGTAGAGGTACTTGATGACCAGGCGGGGATGATGCCTCAACACCAGCAGACTCTCCCCCTTGGTCTCCTCGCAGGCGGCGCTTTCGTCGTCAAACAGCACGGGAGGCAACTGCACCTTGTTGACGCGCGCTGCCTTCCGCATGATGGCTTCCGCTTCCTGTTGCCTCCCTTTCCTCAGCAGCCAGCGAGCCGACTCCGGTACCAGCCTGGATGCGAAAGAAAGAATGAATGAAAGGTACACACTGAGGGGTGAGTTTGTTTGTAAGAAACACTTCGAGATCACCATTAAAACACCCTTTACATAGATCGCAACACTAACTTTGCTCTGGCTGCCTTGAAATCAAACTGTTAAATCAGCGATTCCTCCTTGGCGGAGATTCTGGAAGTCAAATTCTTTCACTAGAAAGATAAGGCGTGTGCCGTCTCTTTTCTAATTGACGCCCGAGTTTAGACCAAATTGTTTGCACGAAAATTTCACAATACAAGCCTATTTATTTTTCATTTTTTTATAATTTTATACAGTTTATCTAAAGGATTTTCGCTCACAACAAAGGAAATATCTCCTTTATTTTTTGTTATTGCATTACAAAGAAAGAACAAAGCTTCAACCACGATTGAGATTGTCCTCCACCCATCCCATCCAAAGTGGCTTCTCTCTCTGGAATCTCCGCCATGGAGTAATCGCACGTTTTGACGTTTTGGGAGGGGAAACTTTTTAACGGTTTGATTTCTAGGAAAACAGAGTAAAGTGAGTGTTACAATCTCTGTAAAGGGTGTCTTTCCTGGTGCTCTCGACGTGTTTCTTGCAACAACTCAACCGTCAAGGTGCCCCTTTAAAGTGCTTAACTGTATAGGTATTAGGTACTTAATAGTCACAGAGGCGTCGCTGTGAAATTCGGGTTGCTCCCACCAGGAGAGCGCGGTCGCAGTCCAGAGGCGTGCCACCCCAATTTTATTATTTTGGCATGCGACTTTTGTCACTGATGAGGGGATGGGGGGGGGGGGGGGGTAAATTAATTTGTACCAATTGATAACTTTTTCGTGGCCACTGGGTTTATCGTGTGCTAAGTGCATTATGGGCACACGGAACCTACTTATTCATCGGTTTATCTTCCTCATACCGAAAGCCTTGCACGTTCAGACCGTTAAGGCCCTAGTTGCAGAATGAGAGGGAAAAGATACCCCTGTACCCAGGTCCCCTGTCCTCCCGGTCACAAGGACACACATGGAACATTACTTGGAAGAAAGAAAAAAAAACGTGCGTTTTATGCTAACCATATGGCGCAACTACACAAAATAAAAAACAAATATGAAAGGCCGGGGTCCAGGGGTAATGTCCCCCTGCAGCTGAAGAAAAAAATGATTTATGAAGGTAATATTAGTTTGATTTTTCCACAATGGCTTCCACTTCCTGTTGTCTCCCTTTCCTCAGCAGCCAGCGAGCCGACTCCGGTACCCTGAGCCTGCAGGGTGTGCGAAAGAAAGAAGCTCCTCCTCATCTCCTTACCTCCCCCCCCCCACCCACCTCCACAACTCCCTCTCTACGCCTCTTACCAAGCCAAGACTTTAAACCAGAAGCCTAACATAAGAGCAGAAACCTTTTTTCCAAGTTAATCTTCAGTTATGTGAAAAAACGCGGGTAAAAAGCCCTTGGGCGGGTAAGCAGCCCATGCCAATTATCTCATGAAATAAAGCAAATTTCAGTCAAATTTTGCCCAAGAGACGAGTGTTAATGTTTAGCATTCGTCCTCATGGGCAAAAATGTGACTGACATTTGCTTCATGTCCAGGAGATAACTTGGCATGGGATTCTTACCCGCCCTATGGGCTTTTTACCCCGTCTTCCCCTACAATGAAGGTGGAAGATCAAACGAAGAAGAACAAGAAGAAGAAAGAAAAAATCCCAGTGCGTTTTATGCTAACTTAAATGGGGGCAACTATACAAATGGAAAAAAACCCTGAAAGGCCAGGGGTCCAGGGGTAATGTCCCCCTGCAGCTGAAGCAAAAATTGATTTATGAAGGTATTTTAGTTTTCTTTTTCCCACAATTTATACAAAAACTTATTTTAAAGTGTTTGAAAAATACACTAGACGCACAAAGATCTTGCTTGATAAAAAATGTTTTTTTAAAGGAAATGTTCTTTTCTGGTAACATTCAAAAACAGAAAATCATTGTCTACCAGGAAAAGTTGCACACAAGTAACTAAGCTAAACTGAACTACCGATTCCAGTACGAGCCTTTGCCAAAGAACCGGGAAGGTAAAGTAGTGCATCTTCTTCTAAATCAATTCCTTAACCTGTTGCCTGCCGACCATTTTTGTGTTCAAGGAATTCCTGTGTGCCGAAGCAAAAAAAGCTAAATTTCACTCTCCAATGCTAAAATTTGTTATAACTCCTACAATATTTAACTTTGAAGCTGCACACTTCACAGCATTATTGTCAATAGATCACACTGCATATACAAATCAATACAGACAAAATAAAACAAGACAAAAAAACAGACAAACAAAAAAAGCAAACAGACAAACAAACAATGCAGTGTGAATAAAGACACTAGGATGTCTAGAAACTGAGCTGGACCCGAGCACCAAATCTAGCTAGTTGGACTTATTTTCATTCAGACAATTACAGGAGTAATACACAGAATATAATCATCACATATAGGTAACATGCCAGAAATACACAACAGTATACAGTGGACTGCAAATCCACCCTTAAGCACTTCATCCAACACTCATAGCGGCGCGGAGTTCACCATTCATAAAACACTCATGCGTAATGTCGAGACTACTTGCGTCAGCTTGCTAAGAGACGCCACTCTTGTTGTGTTTTCCAACAGGAACAAAATCTATCACAAAACTTCAGTAAAAATTCGCCAAAAACTATAAGTTACGTATGTAACTCTGTCCATTAAAACCCTGTCTACTGTGTTCTAGGATCATTTTCTAGCAAAAGTATTTCCCTTTACCACTGTAGCTGAAAATTAATGGTGATGAACAACCAAGTAGGTGCCCAACCGTTGAGTAGAAGTACTCATTACGTTACAGGCAGCAACAAACATACGATATCCATACAGACACAGGATGTAGGATAGCTACTCAGGGGATCAAGCGGCAAGGGGATTAATCTAGATGGGTACTACGGAGAATACTGAGATTCCCATAGGAATAAAACTTTTTACTCTCTGGCAACATTCTACAATAGTGTGACCGGTTGCTATGACATTTTATTTTCATGACTACGCTGACGTATTTTGTGTGTCGCTTGAAGCAAGAAATATAGATCAACAACCCATCGAGGGGATTACACCGGGGAGGCGGGGGAGGGGAGGTGCGAATTCTAGGGGGGGGGGGGCGAGAAGAGGGAGGGGCGTGTCTAATCATAACACAAATAGTTCCCCCACCTTACTGGAAAGTCCTTTGCTTTTAACTTCCTTGCACTCAAGATCTGCCACGTACTCTTGGATCTGCCTTTTTTCCTGTTGCTTCTGCTGCTGTGAATTCTGATGGCCCATCCACCTTGCTTCACATATACACATCGAGAACGAAACATACAATGTCCAGAGAGAGGTAACTTCATTCCATATTGAGACTCCTCCGAAATTTGGAATATTGAGATAGGCCGGCGTGTAACAAGAAACGCAGGGGAGAACAGGAAAACAACTAGTGAAAAAAACCGGACACAAGCAAGCGTACCTATCTCGTTACGGCATATGGCCCTCGGAACGCAGAAGTAAGAAGACAAAAAACGCCCGTGCAAAACCTCAATATTTTGTACGATCACATAGTTTACAATTATCATTCTTAGAAGCAATGCCCTTGACTGGTACTCTCAATTTTCAAGATTTAGTTTCTATTCTTGCATTTGACTTCCCATAGATGCAGGTAATCCACAAGACAAATGTAGTCCACTTATACAACAAAAAAAATATTGCGAGATGTAGTGAAAGGATAACTGTAGCTTAGTCCGTTGTACACACATTAAGCGGATGAAGTTCCATGCAGAACAACCCCACCGTGCGCCAATCCCGATAATAAGTGAAAAACATTAAATAAGGGAAAAAATGTTTGCACATGTGTACTGAATTTCCCCTGACATGTATAGTTTATAACTATTTATCAGGGTCCAGGGCTTTCAGCATATCCCCAATAGGACCTTGTAAGGCACCTGTAGGTCCTAAGGATCATATATCCATAACTTTTAGCACAAGAACAGATACTTGGAAAAGGAACACTCTTCCACAGCATTATGTGAACAAGCGGTCTACACGCAGATAGGAAAGTAATAAATGGATGACACAGAATTTAGGGATACGGCCGTCTTTCTCTACAAAATGACACAGGGATAAAGAACGAGATTTCAGTCCATTTTCTTCGTGATGCTTGACAACTCGCGCGATGTGCATAACGTTTGTATCTGAATATAAAGCAGTCAGTTGAAAGGAAAGGTGGGAGGAGGGGGGGTAAGCAGATGGGAGGAGGTGCTAGAAGTACAGTTTCTCACAAGGCGTAAAAGATGGCTGCTTCTCGCGAACTCTGAGTTGTGAAGATAATTATCAAGGGCTACTACGCCAATTGCTCAGGAAAAGATATTTTTAGGACAAGCCTGTCAGGACTTGTACAAAGGAACAGGTTGGCAGTGAATGTAAGCACTTGAAGAGCGACGCTTAATCAGTAACTTTGGATATTCACAATTTGTCAAAGCAATCTATAAGGCCTGGTTAAGGCCCTATGAACCACTTCGGTCTTTATCGTTCTTATCTTACACACTACTATTTAGGCGTTATATTACAGTGGACAGAACTGAAGCGGTCTAATGATGAACCGGCCTTGATGACCGAATACTTGCAAATCCAGATAGCCCCCCAAAATGAGATATATAACGTTCGTAGCGAACTTTTCACAATGGCTGGACCCACCGATGTCACGTAATAATCACCGGCCACACATAGGTAGCCACTCCAATAGTATGGGAGCACCCGCAAAAAATCTTAGTCAGGAACTTTGTCTTGAAAAGATTCGCCGATGGTCGATCCCTGTTACATCGTTTAAATATCTCGATCGCTCTTCTCAGCCTTTCGGCTAATACAGTAAAGTATTGCCAGGGAAACCATAAAATTGTTTGTGTTATACCACTGGTTTGGTTTAGTTCAGGCCGTTTCGAACATGGCGAAAGGCGATAGCGACGTTTTAAAACTGAAACTTCCATCCTGTTTCACATCACAAATACTGCACTAAGAATGAGTGACACTTTGTCTGGAAGGGTACGAGATCGCGCACGCTAGGGTGAGCGCGGCAGAGCCGAGCTTACCTTCAGACAAAGACACAATTTCAGATCCACACTACCAACGAAAAGTTGTTTGCACGCGCACGCACCCCATCAGAGAAGAGAGAGACGAGACGGATGAGAGAGAAGAAGGAGTAATTGAGAGGAGAGGGAGGAGAAACCCTCGACCCGAGGCGAGAAGAGAGAGAGAGACGAGGCGAAGAGAGGCAGAGAGAGAGAAGAAGAGAGATAGGAGTCGGTGGCAGGAGAGGATCCCTCGAAGAGAATCGCCGAGAGAGAAAGCAGAGCGTTGCCAAACGTGCGACGAATGAGAGACGAAAGAAAAGAGAACACGGAGAGAGATTGAAGCGAACGGAGCAGCGGAGCGGAAGAGAGAAGATGATCGAAGAGACAGAGAGTGATGTAGAATTGTTGAGGAGCAAAGAGACGAGACCTCCAGCGAAATGTTTATTCGAGAAATAACTAAAAAAGCACCAAATCGGTAGATTCTGTTTCATCCCAGGTTCGACTCGAAAGAGGGAGGCACCCGGATAGAGGAGACGGACACTGGAAAAAAACTTCCTATTTGTGACAAAAGGATAAGATTTCACGGCGATGACGACTTATCTGATCTTACAAATTGGACATGCCCTGGATAAAACTCAGAGACTAGGAAAACAAATTAAGATGCCGATAAAGACAAAATGCAAGGAAAGTTATGGAAGAGAGCAGACACGACTCAAGAAAGACGGACTATAGACAGAGGACTATGAGGAAGGGACGTGTAAAACGTACCAGACGATGGATGGGGTGCAAAGCTAAGCCAATAAATAGCGAGAAAAACAGACGAAGTAGGGAACGGCCGGACTCCAACCGGCACATCTGGGAGAGTCCTCTTCAGTAGCGCAGCGACGGAAGATAGGCAAAGGGGAGTAGTCGAGAAACCTACCAAATGCATCTCAGCCCACAGATCGGAAACCCAGAAACAGCAAAACACCCCAGCACACCCAGTTCAGTACCACCTCCACCGCTGAACAAGGGACCCCTGCAACCATCTTCGCACAACGGCCTGAATACTATTATGAAAAAACTATTCTCCCCACACAACAAAAACCCTGCAACAAGCACTAGTCATATCAAATGTAGGCAGAACAAAACCAATTAAGTTTGATGTATCTCAGTGTATTAATGGCAACAAATGGGTTAGAGAAGTGTCCCAGAACACGTAGAACACCCCGACACCCAGTGGACATCACGCCTTGCATGGGACCCAGTCGCATACTCCCACGCCCTTGAATATTGAAAAGAAAAAAACACCTCACCAACGTGAAATAGATCGTCGGCCCAGATAAACGCAATGAACAAAACAATTAAGTTTGTGAGTATCACTCTTGTGCTATTTATCAAAGGCCAAACTGGGTTGAGAGTTCCCTAAGAACAACGACTATAACACCCAAAGCAACCAAGTGTACATCTACAGCGACAGGACTCAATTGGAGGCGAAGCCCACCGGGCGAGTCTCCACAGCGCATGCACTGAAATAATTGGAAAAAAATAACACTTTTAAACAATATTGAAGGCAAGGCGAGTAGAGTCTGTGACCCTGATCAGATCTTGTAACTATTAACCAAGCGCACACAGAGACTTATCTCTCTGTAAGGAAATTAAGGCTCAGCTGCTCTCACCCATGCAGAGGAGCGCGTCAACGCTAAAGCGCGCGCCCCTCACCCACAACATTTCCAAACAAATTAATGTTTAAAAAATGTACGCGGGAAAGGGTTGCAGGGAGATTGACGGAGGCGGGAGGAGGAGCAGACTATTTGTTTTTTTTTGAATACCTAAGCTATGGCACAAATTTGGCCCATAACCAGCGCACGAGTCAGCACGTCGATTTACCCATCGTTCAGCGATTACCTTATAACCACCCGGAAAGCATATTATTCAACAACTAGCCGTTGGGATTCTTTAGGATGCCGTATAAAGCGCGAGGCGTCCCAAGACCTGAGCTTATTACCAGTAACGCCCAGTCCACAATGGAACCCATATATGGGAGAACGTTACAATAGGATCATACGATTCCCTGGGTAACAAACTGTAAGAAAAGAAAGGGGCCTGACGACAGTACACAACGACACTATCTACAATTTCCGGCGCAGCACATGGGGCGACACACAGATATCTGTATAACCACAACCTCTGACACACCAGCCTCCAGTAATGAACAAACACAGGAATCCAAAAGAGATTTGGTTGGCCTGGTCGTGGATTCTAACAGGAGGTGTGTCCCCCCCCCCTTAAAAGAACGAAGGGACAGTGAAATGAGAGTTCCCCACGAACCACGAACACGTCCCCGGAACTTACCAAGTGAATCACGAACCGTCTTGATTCGAAGGACCTATAAGATCTACCACGCAAGCCAATTTTTTGTAAATCAACTAAATAAGATCATATAATAAAGACACTATCGAGTTTGCAATTAAAATTACACCGTATACGTATCTCAGGATCATGCATTTAGAACACCCCCCCGACGTATACTATCAAGCAAATGATATCATACCAATGACAACAAACATCATCATCGTCGTCGTCACCAATAAATGCGTCATCTATATGAATATGTGATTTATAACTTCATTCACACAAAAACGGGCTGTAAAGGACCAGTTCATGTCCATAGCATTTCACCCAATGACAGGGGGAAAAACCTCATGAAAAGGCCAAAAACCACCTATTTTATTTTGTTGTATTTCTGACGATAACCTTCTGGCTAAACCAGAACTCACAGAAGAATCAAATCCCAAACAGCAGGAAGCAACCTTAGAAACACCAATCCCGACTCACAAGTGCTTATAACAGCTACGGCCATGAGAAACCAGTTGACTACGCAGCGCCTTTGACCGCGCTGTTTTGAATTAGAGCCCACCACGAGAGGGCTCTCCAGTAAGATGCAACAACCGCCCAAGACTAGGGCAACACTCCGACTTCGGAGGATTTTGTTAGGACAGTTATGATTTTATGCTAGGAGGGAATGTCATTTCTAAAGAAATCCCCGCAGAATTACCTAGCGTTTAACACCAAGCAATTGTATTTCGATGTTCAAGCCTTGGTTCTGTCTATATCGACTGACCACAGCCAATGAAGAGAACCAATAGCAAGTCTAAGTAAAACATGCGACAAACAACGTGTCACAAAGGGGGAAGCCAAGGGGTGTAGAGTGTGCACAAGTCGAGATAACTAGACGCGCTCAATACCTCGTGTAAAACTAAAACCTGAAGCTATAATCGAACCTGGGGTGCACAGGGGGATTCTTCTTTCCATGCCTCACTTACTGCATTAATGCCTTGCACGCGGTAACTGGAACAGTGGAGATCACTTATACGCTGATGGCGAGATGAGTAAACTCTGATGGAGTCCTGTGTGCCCATGCCACCTTTATCCATACGCACCAACGTTAAACCCAGTGGGCAACGAAAAAAGTTGTCCTTTGGACAAAATTTACCCCTCCCGCCCCTTCCCTTCCCTCATACAGTTTACCACAAAAAATCGCACGCAAATGTTTTTAAAAAAATGGGTGCCGGTGGCGGTGCTGCCTCTGGCTGCGACGCGCCCTCCAGGTGGGAGCAACCCAGAATTAACTAGAGACGCTCGCCTGTGATATATTATATTAAGTACCAAAATAAACGAAGCAAGTGGAACTGTCTCGTGATTGTGTGCATGGGTGTGTCTATCTCTCTCTCTCTCGCCGAAGAAAATCTAGATATCCTTGGAAAAAAAGCGTGTCAAAGTTTGAGGTTTTCTAGTTTTAAGTTTTCAAGGTTAAGTTTGAGAGAAAGTTAAGTTTTCATAGGCATAGATATTCCATAGTAATTTATGCATAAGTTGATTTCTTTTCAAGGTAATGTGAAATTTTCAAGGTAAGTTTTCAAAGTGAAGTATCTTTACAGAAAGTTGTAAGTATTCGTTCAAGTTACGCTTTTGCCGATTAGTGAAATATAGAGTTTATTAACTAAGTTAAAAGTTTCTTGAATCTGAGAGTTATTAAGTTTTTAGAAAACCAACTAACAGGGGAGGTTAAGTTTTCGAGAGGTATAAGTTTTTTAAGGACGTTAAGTGTGTTCAAGCTTTACTTCGTGTATCATGTCACTGTTCCATGATTGCACTGACTGAGGATGTAGGCGTAGTCATATCAAATAATGAACGAGGAGAAGCCGTTCTGCAGCCAGCACATGAAGGCCAGGATGGCCGGTCGAGAGGCACCCAGGCAGATAGGACAGGGGCTGTCACGCACGAGACAGTGCACGAAATATGCAGTATCTAACATCAATAACCTATTGCCGTTCCAGAGATCTGCCGACAACCGACCAGACATACACACACACAGAAAATATATAGCACGCGAAAGAATCTCAAAAAACGACCGTATACTGCCACATACAACAATCGACAGCGATGCGACCACATCGCGCACGCGCACATACACACAAGCCACACACACATGGCTAGGCACCCAAAACAAGCATGCTACACCAAAATGCAACGAAACATTTTGTTCTCCCGCAAACCACCCAACGAGGTCAACAAAAGAAAGCACTGATGAGATAAATCATAATTATGATCACGCACAGCACACTGCATACACACACAACGAAGTCAAGAGTGCATACGCAAATGACAAATTAAAGCAGCGCTCAGCAACGCGTCATACCGCACAGAACGCGCAAAAACTCCTCGATATGAGGACTGCCCTACCACACAATCGGAGATGCACCTATACAAACACCCAATCACAAACGAATCACACCCAAAAGAGCGGGGTGTTGGCTGCAAAACACGTGGCCCCGAGGCAGTTAATAAAAATACACGAGGATCCGCACGACACGTTAATGTTCTCATCCCTAAAGCTAAGAGAGTGCACTTATTACCCCAAGTGTTGAAGACGCTTCGTGCATATGCTGTATGGGTACTAAATGACAATCCACTTCAGTCTTTGAGCCAGGAGTTAAGCCAGGCATAAAGACACAGCGACATGCATAAATCCCCCACAATTGCGTGAACATAGGACAAAACATTATCAATTATCTACGCGCAACTGATATATGTGACGTGGTGGTGTGTGTGTAGTGCTGCTTGTAGGGACGTGTGCGTCCATCTAATCTAGCGTTCAGCCGACCCAGCTATGCCGATGCGTTAATTGGCAAACTGAAGCATGATCTTTTGGGAAAAATTTATAAAACGCAAACCGGAGTAGGGAATGATAATAACAAACACACAAACAAACAGACTCGAAGTTCCGTGACAAGAGTGAACACTAAAAAAGGTAATCTGAAACACACAGATTATGTATCTGTTGCGTTAAGCTTATAATAAAAACGCCAATTAGTACACAAGTGTCATCTGTGTTAACAAAGTACAAAGTGAGGACAGAAAAACATCAATTAATCTAAAGTTAATACCATTTCTGCGATACCGGCAATGGGGGGAAAAAAAGCCAAACAGAAGGCTTAAAGAGCATGCAAAATGGAGTATTAAGAGCCCGATCCCCCAGGATATCGGCTCTAGGACAGTCCCTCCGGGGTGGAAGTAGGGTGGAATAGCAGAAGTAGAGCAGAGAACATCCAAGCCAGGGAAATATTCTCACCATTAGCTGCGGGCTTTACGTTCACGCAGCCCCAGTTTAGTTTTTTCCCTCCATGTTGCGTTTGAAAATGAAGGATGCTTTCGTCTGCGCGCGCCCCAAGCAGAAGACTGACATTTTCAGCCCTACTGCTGCTTATATAGTGCCTGGGCTGGCTTTAAAAATGATTGTCAATACCTCAGTGTCAATGAATATTCAGAACAGAAATTGACCTGCACCCACTCATCCGAATTACGATTAGCGGAAGAGAGATGTTGCCAACAACCAAAACCAAAACATCATCAGCATTCAATCATCAGACTCCCTCCGCCTACCTCCTCCTCTCATCCATCAATATACATCATCACCATCCATCACCAGCATCATCATCAGCCTCTCTCCTACATCATCCGATAGATCTCACCATCATCATCATTGTCATCGTTGTCTCGTTGTTGTCACCATCATCCCCCTCAACACATCATCCTCATCACCATTCCTCATCATTCATCATCACCATATCATCATACCATCGTCATCATCAGTCACCTAAAATGCCTCGACCACCATACCAAGATCCATCACACCATCACGTATAATCAAATCCAGATCCAATGCACCATCATTGCACCCAGTCCATCAGCATCATCACCGATCTATCATGCATCATCACCATCCAACATGCATCATCACAATCCCACAATCATACAACACTCCCTCTATCATCATCCAACTCATTAATCGATACATCACTCCACCATTTAACACATCACCGTATCACGTACATCACAAATCACGGGACGCCGAGTCAATAACCTACTCATCACTCACATGTAAGAGGGGCAACTGGAATGCAGCCCCTGGTCAGGTAGCCCACATGGTGGCCGTCGGGCGATGGAGCGCATTCCAGTACTTCTTCTCACGCACACCAACTGTCATCTGAAGCATCGACATATAGATGATGCTGATGGGATGGATGATGATGTATATGATGATGGTGCTGATGGTGATGATGATGATGGTGATCGGATCGACTGCTGATGGTGATGATGATTATAATGGGAATGATCAGGAATATCTCTTCTACACACACCAGACAAAAGATCAATCAGTCGAAAGCATGGACCAAGAGTAATAGAGTGAAAGAATGATTGGTGATGATGATGATGATGATGATGGTGATTGAATTGGTGCTGATGATGAAGATGAGATGGCTTGATGAGATGATGATGGTGATGATGATTGATAATGGAAGATAGGACTTCTTCTCACACACCAACTCATCTGACCTAGCATCGACCTATAGATGATGATGGATGAGTGAGTGATGACTAGATGATGATGATGATGGTAGAGATGGTGATGATGATGAAGGGAATGATGGTGATGATGATGATGATGGTGATGATGATGATGGTGATGATGATGGTGATGATGATGATGAGACATGATATTTTACTTCATTCTCACACCACCAAACATCATACTGAAGCATCGACATAATATGATGATGAATGATGGTGATGATGATGATGATGAGATGGTAAGATGATGAGAGATGATGATGGTGATGATGATGATGATGGTGATGATGATGATGATAGTGATGGTGATGGAGCGATAGTACTTCTTCTCACACACCAAACAACATCGAAAACAATACGAACCTCGAAGATGATGATCGATGATGACGTGATGATCGAATGATAGATGGTGGTTTGATGATGGTGATGATGCTGATGATGATGATGATGATGATGACTGAAGAAGTCGATGTTGGTGATGATGATGATGTACAGGTGATGATGAGGATGATGATGACGATGATGAGATGATGTGATGGAGTGAATAGTACTTCGTCCATCACACACCAACAACATCTGAAACAATCAACATTCTGTAGATGATAGATGGATGATGAGATGATTGGTGGTGCATGATGATGAATAGACTGAACTGATGATGATGATGATCGCGTGATGATGATGATGATGATGGTGATGATGAGGATGATGATGATGGTGATGATGATGATGATGGTTGATGATGATTGATGACGAGTGATGAGATGATGGACGGTGATAGAGCTGATTCTCCTCACACACCAACAACATCTGAAACATCAACCTATAGATGATGATGATGATGATGATGATGATTGATGAGGACGATGGATCGATGATGATGACTCTCTGCTCTCTCTCGACTCTATCTCTTTACCTGCTCTCTCCTCTCTCTCTCTTCTTTCTTCTCTCTTCCCTCTCATCTCCTCTCTCTCCATCCCATACTCACCCACCCCACCTGAGGCACTACGGTCTGGTTTTGAGACGAGAGTCATCATAGACATATTTTTTGCAGCGCTCAGTGGTTCCGGATTTTCGGCGGACCCACTCCCCCAGTAACGGTTGTTCCCTCCCGGCGTATTCTGAAAGGAAGAAGATAAAAAATGATGAGAGAAATTTGAAACTTTGTGAAACTACTTTTTCTTCTTATTAATGAGGATTGTACTGATCTAAGATACCCCAAGTGAATTTATTTTGACCCCTAGGTCCTCCAAACAAATGAAATGAGAAGTAAAAGAAACAGTTAAAGACCCACCACGTCATCGTGTAAAATCACGAGTTTTCCCTCTGATAGTTAATAAAAATCTTAAGAATACTTTCCTAGCATAAGATGGGAAGGTGCACATGACGTGGGGGGTCTTTAAGTGAATTAAGAAACAAAATGCGAGACTGATTCACAAGCAAAAGAATTGTAGCGATCCAATATACAGTGAATGCCAAAAGAAAAAGAGGACAACGTGAAACATAGATCAGCATGAGAGAGAGAGAGAGATGAGAGAAGACGATATGTGCGTACGATGACGAGTCAGGCAATAGTCAGTCAGCTGAGAGCGCGTAGGCGAGGATGCGAGAGAGCGATAGACTAGGTATTATGAGCGGACGAGGGCTGACGACGGAGAGACTATACGATTACAGAGAGACCGCAGCGAGTCGAGCCTGGATGTCGAGATAGAGAATCGGAGAGAGAAAACTTTAACATTATTTTTCAAGGCATAACAGATGATTTTAGGCAACGCTATTTTACAATCTGTCCTTGAGAAGAGGAGAGAGAGAGAGAGAACGAGGAGAGAGAGAGAGAGATGGGAGAGGATAGAGAGAGAGATGAGACGAGATGAGAGAGAGAGAGAGAGAGAGAAGAGAGAGAGACAGAGGGAAGAACAGAGAGGGGAGGAGAGAGAGAGAAGACGAAAAGAGAGAGAGAGCAGAGAAGAGAGAAGAGATGAGAGAGAGAGAGAGGAGAAATGTGACGAAGAAGAAGGGCTCGAAGAGAAGAAGAACGAGAGAGCAAGAGAGATGAGAGAGAGAGGAGAGGAGAGGAAGAGAGAGAGATGAGAGAGAGAGAGAGAGAGAGGAGAGGAGGAGAACCGAGTGAGAGAGGAGAGAGACGAGAGACTGAGAGAGGAGAGAGATAGAGAGAACGAGAGAAGAGAAGCCGAGGGAGGAGAGGAAGAGACGAGGAGAGAGAGAGGAGAGAGAGAGACGAGGAGAACGTAGATGGTAGAGAGAGTTCGAGGAGTAATGAGATGAATAGAAGGGAGATCGAGAGAGAGAGAGAAGAGAGTGTGGACGAGAGGGAGAGAGAGAGGAGATGATGAAGCGAGGAGAGAGAGAGGTGGAGAGAGAGAGACGAGAGAAGAGAGAGAGAGAGGAGAGAGAGAGATCTGAGGGAGAGAGGAGAGCAGAGAAGAAGAGGGTGAGAGGAGACGAGAGGGAGCCGAGGAGAGAGGAGAGAGAGAGAGAGAGAGATTAGATTTGGAAGGCTTAATCCACGCAGGCCATGGATACCCCATGTAATGGGGATGGGTTACAAAGGGGGTGTAGTACAAGCAAGCATAAGAACCCAAC
>JAGGCT020000035.1:3136102-3143602 GCA_017654935.2 Phymorhynchus buccinoides
CAAAAGAGCGCCGGAGCAACAGTGAAAGCTTATATCAAGGGATCTGAAAGAAAGAGGGTCAGAAACTGAACGTAAAGTGCGAGATGGCGTGTGGATGGAAAATTTGTCGCCCAGAGTAAGATCGGAGCAGTTCGTTAGAATAGATTGGAAATTGTCATTTAATGGGCATATAGTTGACTAAACTTTATGTGAGTGATTCAAACGCAAAGTGCATGGTGGTGTTCAAGAAATGAACATTATACGTTAATTATCGTTTGACTATTCAATAGGAATTGTTCGCGAAATAATTAAGGTAGGCGATTCATGGTGTGTGAGGGAGTGATCTCACCTACTAATTTAAATGGGTCAAACAGGGGAAAGTTACTCTTCCATCACGTAGATCCACAGCCTCGCCTCGTGTGTTTTTAGAGGAGAACAAAGCATGTAGAACGCAGCGCAGTCATTCGAAATGATGTCATTTGTATTTAGTCACTGTTTGCAAGTTATATCCTTGGTAGAACTGCGACACCCTTTTTTTCTACTTAAAAAAAGTTTGCAAGTCGCTGACTCGCATCCTGCGGTTTCAAGCTTCGACGTCATGCCGCCATGCGTTGCCTATGTTTTGAACGAGTAAGTCGAGGTATCACCTATAATTTTCATGAAGCTTCTCTCCCTTTTTTTTTAAACCGAAAAATCGTCTATTGTGTTAAAAACGCACACACGAAAAAATGTTTTAAAAGATATTTAGAAAAAGCACATTTGTTGTGTAGTCCTGAGGCATAATGAAGATGGGATCCATCAGTTTGAGTCGTAGTAGTATAGTTTGTCGATACCTGACCCCTATTAATCTAAGTCAAAGAACTGAACAGACTATGGCAACGTCACTGCCGAAAACAACAACAAGGTGTTTTAGGTGTTGTTTGTTTATAATCTAAGTCAAAGAATTTATTCCAAAAACCTCCCCCAGGGGGTACATGAAATTGTTACAACAGGTAACATTATACAAGAACACATTGCATACAATTTTTTAGGAGCAAAACAACGGTATAGATATCTCCTACGACTCTCATACCTAGTACCCCACTTCACTCAAAAGAAAAGGTTACAAAATTAATACAGCCCGCAACAAGAATAGCATTCGTGGCCTTTGCCATATGATAATCTATGGAAGCTGTGTGACCCAAATTAAAATTCCTTCAGAATACCTTTATAAAGTAAACAAGTTGTTTAGCATACGTGGTTATTTGTCTGAAGTAGGGAATGAAATTTTAATGTGTTCAGCTTTTCTGGTAATATTTTGATAAATACAATCTTCTGCATCTGAACTGATTGGCATTCAAAATTATAATGGAATTCATCAACCCCCACTTGGTGGTCACATTAGCGACAAAATATTTCGTTATGTGGGATGTTTTGGATTCTACCTGTGGTATGGAAGTCTATGATCAATGTTCGAATTTTACAAATATTAATGCCCTAAGTTTTCGGGTACAATGTTTAAGTAATTTTTCAATACAAAATTATCTTTGTATAATCTGTAATTATTTAAACATTTGATTTCTTTAACTGAGAGTACCATTGTTGAATAAACTGGTCTTTTAAATACGACAAACTTTGGTTTAAACCAGGTTAGCGACGAATGAGGGAGAATAGGCTGTTGGTTCCCTAACCCACTTAATCCTAGACTGTTCAGTAAGTATTTATATAGATTAACGAAAGGTGAAAGGTGTTATTTTACTCTATATAAATGTAGCATGAAACGAATACATAGCACAGGAAAGGTAGACTGGTTAAGCGTCATTACTAGGTTAACAAAAAGTCAACATCTACTTTTCCACTTGTATCTCTATAGGGAACTGTCCTGTTTCCCCGTACACCATACAGCTAGCTTGGAGTAGATTTATTTAATCTAAGAATAAGTTTATAGTAGCGAAGCTGCAGCTTTAATGCTAGATCATTCATATACTGGTCTCCAAAAGTTAAGGTCCGGCTTCGCTTGAATTGAACGATGACATATAAAATTAAACCATTCTATGAGATGAAGGTGTTTTCTTGAGTCTTTTAATTTTGAGAGAAGATCGTTCTTCCGGCCCTTAAATTTTGGAGACCAGTGTATTATGACACCACACATTACAACCGTAAAGAAGAATAGGAGTAATCATTCTGTCAAACAGCTCAATTTTAATATCTAATGGCAACATAACCTTTTTGCTGTTTCTTAGCAGACTGAACATAGCTCTTGATGCTTTATCATAAAGCTGTTTTTTGGGCAACATTCAATTTATTGTTATAATTGAACTGGATGCCTAAATAATTGAATCCAAATACAGTTTCGATCTTCTTTCCTTTATAGTAAAAACTAGGAATGTTTCGTATTTTACCTCTAGAGAAAACCACAACTTTCGTCTTAGCCTCGTTAATTTTCATTGTTTCTCTCCCTCCCTCTCTCTTCAGATCCCACTTATTACAATATGCTTCCATAGCAACCAGAGCCTTTTGCAAATCATCAGCCGATTCTGCACATATTGTTGTGTCGTCTGCATACAACAGTAGAAACATTTTTAGCATCAGATTTTGTTCCTCTTCTCCCCATCCTAAGCCCTGAGCCTCCCGTTTTAAACTACACTCACCTGTAATTACGCTCAGGTGAGTCAAGATCGATCTCACCTGTCTTATGTGTGTGGATCGAGTGTATTGGTAATTGACGATATAAATCGTGTATCGTAAGTGCAATAATGAGGTAAATGACGGTATGTTGTCAACTTCTTATAAACGGGTAAATCACGTTCAGGTGAGTCCAGAATCGATGTGTTAATTAACTATTCTACTACCAAGGGCACAGATGTGCGCAATGAAATTGACTATACGCTATTGCCATTGATGCAGGGGGGCGCCAGTAAACATATTCCACGTGGCTGTCTCCTTTTAGAGATTATATCAGTGCATTTCCATAATTTAACGCATTCAGTACAGCAGGTGATCGCTGGCAGAAACTTGTTTTCAGGCAGAGTAATAATTATCTGCATTAGGTGAATACATTATTATATATCAATGTTAACTGCTCATATGAGTTGTTAGATGTTTGTATGTTTATGCATCATGTGTGGAGAAAGCTTTCGCTTGTGTTACACCACTATCAATGTGAAAGATGATATAGCTGACATACTCACATTCAGTCCCCTCAAAAACTTCATTATTAAAACTCCTCAAGACTTAACTTTTTGCTAACCAATGAAATAAATCACTAACAAAAAATAATGTATGGTGCATCATGCCATCACACCATGAATCAGTTCAGAAAACAAAGAAAGCTAAGCAACCATTGCAAAATAAAGCTTAAATTTTGTTTCTATCTTTGCATCTTGAAACAATCCAATAAAACATATAAACAAACTGGTGTTATTTATCTCTACACCATGCAACAAATGAAATAAGTAACAATTGAATGAAACAAGGAAGCCAACACAAAGAGATGTTTCAGCATTTGACACTGAGACAAAAGTTAAACCAAATAAATTGAGCATTAGACAATCTGCAGGTGAACCAAAATAAACATAAATGACATAAAATGATATTGGTCACTGTCATCAACAAAAGAGAATCAAACTGCATGGATGTGCAGCTCATCAAAACAAAATAAATGACATAAAATGACATTGGTCACTGTCATCAACCAGAGAATCAAACTGCATGGATGTGCAGCTCACCAAACCAAGTTGGCAGTACTACTCGAAATGGAAGGCCTACTCTCACTCGCGTTGTCATCCTGAGCTTGATCAGAAAGCTTACTTGAAGAAGGTCTAATGAAAAACGAGCCTATGTTTGTCTGACCTTTGTCTGGTCGAGGCTCTGTATGGGTGGCATTTTGTTTTCCCAGTATTATTTATCTTATCAACAATGGTTGAATGGACAGCAGAAACAAAAGGTGAGTTGATCGTCTGCAAATCGCTAAAGACAAGAGAGTTATTTCCTTGTCAGAATTCCTGGAAAACATCAATACGCTCTTCGACCTTCGCCTGACTTCAGCATGGACACTACATAGAAACAAAAGGTGAGTTGATCGTCTGCAAATCGCTAAAGACAAGAGAGTTATTTCCTTGTCAGAATTCCTGGAAAAAATCAATAGGCTCTTCGGCCTTCGCCTGCCTTCAGCATGGACACTACATTAAAATATAACATCCATGCTTTCAGTTAGGCCTAGAACATGTGTATTTCGTTAATAATAACAAAAGATGTTGCTACGGACTGCTTTACGACTGAGAGCCGATCTGTGAAAATGTATGTTGCAATGACCGTGTGTTACGTAAATCAGTCGATCAAAGGCCGCCAGCGTTGAATTTCAATCTCACATAATTATGTTCTGATGGGAGGCAACACGTCGGGTCAAGATCAAAATCTATGTCAATCGGATGACAGACGATGGCCGGTGCCTCGGGACATGACTGCCCATTATAGTAGGCTGTTACTGTTACAAATTCGTCTCTCCGCCCCATTTCCGCCCATGCAATTTGTTTTTGTCAGTTTGCATGGTTATTCCACTTCGGGCCATGGACTGCCTATTACTTACAAACTCCCTCCCACTTAAGACATTATTCAGGATTATTTTTCAAGGTCTTAATAGGGAGATCTCCACTGTAATATGAAAAGTTTAGCACTACAAAAAGCCAAACACAGCATTGAACAGATAATAAAATTCATTTCAGCCCTATGTAATATTATAGTTTATGATTGTAAACTGGCTCTGACCAGGTTTCCCCCCAAAAATTGAATTTTTACGACATTCAGTAATTGCAGAGCTTTGACCTTGTTACACCTCAAATGATGGTCAAGATTTAATTCCGGTTTTAATTTCCTAGTGGATGATGCTACATTACTATGAATATGATTTTCATATATTATCAAGGTGGGGGGGGGTGCGGTGGGGGGTGGGGGGGGGGGTTGGGTGTACAACCATTGGAATTTGTGAAAGAGTCCATCTTATTGAAAAAAAATCAGTGGCATTATGAGTTAAACTAAACATTTACATTAATGAGAAAAATGCCACCCAACAGTATCAATTTATATAACTAGCAGTGTTTTTTTTTAAAATATGCACAGATGAACCCTTCACCTTTAACTTCTACAGTTTCCACCCCTTCTATGCATCTGTGCACTACCATCCTTGGTTTCCTAACGATTTGTGTACTAGAACTCTATGGCGTTTGTTTCCCATTTAACAGATTTTTAAAAAAACAAACATACATTAACACACAACTCATGCCTAATAATAATACAAGTGGCTCTGTCAAAGTACTAGCAAAAGCCCTGCATGCTAATTTCTTACCAGCAGTAGATTATATTAATGTTTTTTTTTTTTCGCGTTTTAATATCTAGCTTGTTTGTAATTATTTGCTTTGTATTTTCCACATATTTTCATGTAAATGTAAAAAATAACAGAAAATCCAAGACATTAATGAGTAAATGTGTTCATAATAAAAACAATTATACATGTGCATTGCCTGTGATGTACAACTTATACAGTTATTAGAGAGTAATGTTAATACATGCGTTCTTTTAACTTCTTTTAGAATGGAATAATGATCCCTACAAGTGTAATGAAATGTATACAAAACATTCATAATAGTAAACTACATTAATTGTGTACATATCAGAGTTCTATTTAGTCAGGTCCTGCGCTTGAACTGGATCAAAATCCTTTCATTGTGCTTCTGTTCTTCCGCCTCAAGAAATGTCTGATAACTAATTGTCAGCCCAAATCTAAAAAATATAAACACGAGTTCATGTTATACTCAGATTCAGCTATCAGTTATTCATTGCACAAGTCAATAAAACATTTGTGTAGTTTGCATACTTAATGTTGATTATTGTAAAAGATATTACATTACAGTTACAGCATTATTTTCAAAGCAACCATAACCCCCCCCCACCGCCCCCAGCCTGTGTAGTTATTTATATTTTCTATTCATTCCAAACAAGGTTTCGGTACTGTGAGTGTGATAGTAATGCCATCCCAGAAATTAAAGGCAGATTTCTACCCAAATACTAGTAGCATACTAAGAGCCGACCATACCGTTTTCATCACACTTTGAGGCGCCTGAGGCCCTTTTGGATGACGTAAGACTTGATCACGTGGAGTAATGACGTCATCTCCGGCCATGTGACGCCTCAATGTGCTTCAGGTCATGTGCCACGATGATGTTGTTTCCGTTTTCAATAATGAGTGGTCATGTGTGATTACGTGTGGTCAAGCGTGGTGACGTCATGTTACTGCTCCTGATCATGCACGGTGCTGCAATGTCAATAGCTCTTGATCTTAGAATAACCCCTTCTATTCTCTTTTCTGGAATTACTTTCAGCTGTTCCCTTTTAGAGTCTATGGCTTTAAATACTTCATCATTTTTTATTTCCCTCTGCTCGAGATGCTGCAGTTCCTCCTGTAGCTTATGCTCTTCCTCGTTCATTTTCTTTTCTTTTCATGGTGGCATAAGAAATTGTCTTTGACCGTATCTTCATGAGTAGGAAGTCTATGAATAGATCATCAGGAATTGTTCATTGTAAATTTTCATTTGAAACGTTGTCAACTGCTTCTCTTTATGTATGGACTCGCGCATAATCCCGTTTAACATTTGTGATCTCTTCGTTAATTTCGTCGATGTAAACCTTGTCTTTTAGTAAAGATGAGTTCAATTTCCAGAACGTGTTGCGCTTAAATGTTTCGTTTCGTTTCAATTTTAAAAATATCATGGAGTAATAAGTGCAATATCCACATTCTATATCTGTATCTTCTACATTCGGCACAAATTGATCGGAAACAAGGAAGAAATCCAGTCTGGCTTTCTTAAATGGATTGTTCCTTCTGCATGTAAACCTGGAATCTGGATTTATCTCTCTCCAAATATCACTTAATTGCAAGTCATCGGTCAGGCGATTCACAGCATCTTTAGCCTTAGGGTTGTTCACGTTTTTATAATTATAATCTCTTGACGGATCAAGAACTAAATTAAAATCTCCCCCAATTATTATATTATTAGTATGGAACTCTTTAATTTTGTTATTTAATATGTTATAAAATTCTGGGTCATCTTTGTTTGGCCCGTACACATTGACAAAAAGAAAATCCTTCTGCTTAATTTCAACTAGAACCATGACGCTGTTTCCACCATTTCCCTTGTATACATTTTTAATCTTAAACTCAAAATTATTATTGAAAAGGATTGCAACTTCTTTAGCATTGGAAGCATGGCTTGAGAAAAAAGCTTTGTAACCCCACTCTGAACTAACATATTGCTCCATTTTTTCCTCAAAATGTGTCTTGTAAAAAGTAAGCGCTGCACGTTTTATTTTTAAGGTAATGAAAGCCTTTTTTGCTTACCATTCAGGCCCTGACAATTAACTGAAGTGTGCATGAAATTTGCATAAACTTCTAAATTTAAAAGTAAGTTAATGTTTTTGTAATTAATTAACGTATGAATTAAACTTTATCATCGACAAACAACTGAATTGTATAAAAAAAAAGAAAAA
>JAGGCT020000035.1:3148602-3178333 GCA_017654935.2 Phymorhynchus buccinoides
ACGAGTCAGTTCCCGTTCCTCTGACATGATCCTGAACACTCATGAACAAATCCTACATTTTAACCTTTTACTACCTTCGACATAGTGATAAAGAGGCAACACGACCAATTAAACAGACCAAACCTAAACCGTAGCCGTACCTGCATCACACCTTGACCCAGTGCACTAATACGACAATGAACATTTACTCATTAACACTACCAATTTACTTCAACTCTCAGCTGGTGAACAATACGAATGAAGACCCACCACGCCTCTCCACTCTTCCAAAGCCCTTGGTGCAGCACGAGCATTCAGAGCGTTGAATGTTCGAGATTTCGGTCCAGAGCGCTTCCTCCTGCCAGTGGCGACAACCAGCTGTCTCTTCCTTCACACCTATGATGAATAGGTTTTCTTCTTTCTCCTGCAAGCCTTGAAGCTTTTATTTGCAACAGCTGAATAATCAACAACCTCCCGGCGCAAAGACTTCTGTTTCTCTCGCTCTCTTGTCTCAGACCCGAATGAAAACTTCACTACTGCCAGTTGTCAGCAAAACTCCGAGCCTGAGTTGAATTTTCCCTATGACATCTGAAGTATTTTTATGATATAATTTGACTGACTGGCTAGACTGAATGACTGCACCCCCAAGCTACAACTCCACTAACACACTACTAGGCTAAAGATACTATACTACAGGCACTAATTCCCTTGCTACAACTAGCCCTAACCGTCCCTACACTACAACCCCTTATGTGTAGGTAAACTAGTCTAGATCTCCTATCCTTAGGCTCAGTATGTTTTCCCCCACAGCCCCTAACAGTAACACAGCCAGCTGGATATCTGGAGACAGGTCTTTCCTTATCGGGGGTGCACATCCAGACTGACTGCAATTCCTAAATCCGGCCACTACGAGTGCAGGTCGTATGACAAAAACTCACCTGAGAACTTTGTGCAAGTAGACAATGCACGCGTTTTGCGTGTGTCACGTCACAACACATCTATGAAATCGAGGCTCTGCATGCATGTCTTGTACAGCACGAAACCCGACAGAAAGTTCAGAAATTGATAATCTAGAAAAAATGCAATTCAGGCATGGGCGACACAGATTGAAGGGAAAGGGAAATAAAAATAATAACTTCATATCTCCCCCCCTCCGCACCAACAGCGATAAAGATAGGGGAGCAATTTACTCCCAATCTGTGACAAGTATATATTTAGATTTCAAACAGACTGCCCCCCCCCCACACACACACACACACACACACACGCACGCACGTACACATGCACACGCATGTAAACACACACACACACACGCACGCGATTCAAACGCGAGCGTATCGAATCGAGCCAAGTAGGCCCTACTCTTCGCTTCCTCAGTCATTCAGGTTCATTTTCCAACATCTACTCTGCTTTCATTCACTCACATGGCGGTTTGATTGAGCAACCATTTTGATTTTAGTTCAAGAAAGATGCAGTACTGTTATCAGGTCGCTCAGACACATCTCTCAACTATCAGAACACACGTGTTGCTAAGGTCAAATAAAAGGTAAACTTCCTGTGGGTCTTTCCCGCAAGGGTGAGTCCATTTCTCATGGGTTACTTGGTTGCAAAGCGTGCTAGCTAACTTTGCTATTTTTACTTCAATTTACCTTTAAGTATATTTTATTTCGTTGTCTTTATTTAGTGTTCTTGTGCCCATATTTTTAAGATGATTTTACGACATAATAAAAGAGTTTGAACTTGAGTTTTATTATTTTATATACCAGGTACCCCATCGCATTATATCTTTGCCCTTATCCAAGTGACGGCATTGCCCCTATGAGCTAAATTTAGGCTAAGGAGGTGAATGTGAAACCAAGCCCATGGTACCTACAAAGAAAGTTGCCCACTATTTTAATCTTGGCCTCCGACAGACTTGAAACAAGGACATACAAAAGATTAAAAATCCGTTAAAAAAACTAAATATATATATATACACACCAAAACAACGTCCTCACGTTTTTTGCAAAGGCTATCGCCCGGACTATAACTAAAAGCTGATGAAAATCCGTTTAACGTCCTCCGGTCTGAAACAGACACATATGGGGCATTAGTAGATATAAAGATGGTGGGAACGATCCTGGAGGCAATGCCCATAGACAGTGCAACTCCAAGAAAGTCCCGAATTTTTAACGATACAGATTATAACTAAAAGTAAACAGGGCCGGACATAAATGTTTAAGGGGTGGGGGCTATTTCATCGAAGGTGCCAAACACCAAGACCCCTAAGGGGGTCAGGGGGCATGCTCCCCCGGAAAATATTTAAATCCGAGAAGCAAAATAGTGCAATCTGGTGCAATCTGGGCATGAAACAAAGGACTAATGCCATTACTGTTCATACCCCTATTGGAACATGTTTTGAACCATTAAGTACACATCATGCTGCATCCCCATTGCTAGGCATAGCCCGTGAGGAAATGTTGCTGCCACTCGGCGACGTGAATACTTTTATTTGTGGTTGTTTGAGAAAAAAGGCTGGGGGCTGCAGCTTGCTTAACAGGTTTTAAGTTTGCTTAACTCTAAGATTTTCTTAAATTGTGTAGGTCATAAGGTTGCATGGGCTTGCTTAGGCGCTAAGAAATCTGAAATATATTCCTATATATAGGACTGCTTCCCCCCTGCCATGCGATCTTAGTTTAAGTTCGCCTTCGCAACATACGAACTCACACTGTTTAGCAGGTTGTATGGTGACACAATCTGTTGCAAAAAAGGGTTTTAAACATATTTTTGGAAAACTCTTTTGGAACAGTGTTATATTCAGATTTCACAGAGAGAGTGAGAGCGAGAGAGAGATAGTACTGCGTTTCTGTGACTTGCTAAATAATGTAGACTGGGACAATGTCATCCTGGGCAGGTCTTTGGATGAAAGTGTGGCAATGTTTTCATAAATAGTTATGGAAAAAGCTAAACTATGTATGCCAACTAAGACTGTCACTATTCGTCCAAATGACGTGCCTTGGATGACAGACGAGATCAGATTGTTGATTGGGGAGCGCATATCCATTCACAATGTAGCCAAACAGTCTAATGATCCAAATGACTGGAAAACGTTTCGTCAGTTCCGAAATTATGTAACGTCTAAAGAAAGGCAAACACAACAAGATTATATAAGTGAACTGGATAATAAGGTTTCTAATTCCACAAACTTTGGTAACAAGGAATGGTGGAAACTTGTTAAATCCTTTTTAACCAAAAAAGGAATTGAGTCAAATCAGATCCCACTGATTCTTCATGAGGGCACAGTACACTACAGTAATAAAGAAAAAGCCAATGTTTTCAATGCATTCTTCATAGCCCAATCCACATTAGTAAAATAGTAATGACGACGTTCCAGATGTCCCTTACCTTATTTCTGAAATTTTTGAAATTTCCTTAACACTTACTGATGTGAAGAATATTATTGAGAATCTTAACACAAACAAGGCAGTTGGGCCTGATTTGATTCATAACAGATTATTAATCGCAGTTCTTCCTGTAATACTTTATCCTTTGACTTTCATTTTTAATAGGAGCTTGGCCGAAGGTAAATTTCCTGGTGCCTGGAAATTAGCTCACGTAAGCCCCTTACATCAAACAGAATGTAAACATATTTGCAATAATTATCGACCAGTTTCATTGTTGAGTTGTGTTGGAAAAGCACGGGAAAGATGCATCCATAAAATAATATGGTTACAATTGTTTTATGTCTAATATCATATCTCCCTCACAATCTGGCTTTATTACTGGTGACTCCACTGTGAATCAATTGTTGTGTATTTATAATGATTTGTGTTCTTCATTTGACAGTGGTGTTAGAACTCAAGCAGTGTATTTTGACATTTATAAAGCCTTTGACCATGTTTGGCATAAAGGCCTCATCTGTAAACGTAATGGAATTGGTATTCGTGGGAAATTACTAGCTTGGTTTACCGATTATCTATCAAACCGTTATGAGGCAGTAGTAATCAAGTGTGAAAAATCTGATTATTTAAAGGTCCCAGCAGGGGTTCCACAAGGTTCTGTTCTCGGACCACTCTTGTTTCTTATTTATGTAAATTATATGAGTGCTTTTATCTTAGAAATGTGAATGTATATTGCTTAAGGTTTTTAGTGCTTTTTTTCTTATTATTTCTTATTATGTTCTCTTTGTTTCCTTACGCTCTGTCTACCTGTCCTCTCTCTCTCTCCCTCCCTTCCCCTATGTCTCTCTCTCTCTCTCTCCTCCCTCCCCCCCTCTCTCTCTCTTTCTCTCTGCCTCTCCGTCTTACTCCTGTCAAAGTTTGCCCTGCCCACTTGTCTTCGCCTTTTTGTCTGTCTAACCCTGACCCCCCCCCCCCCCCCCCCGCTTACCCTGATCCCTCCACCTCCTCCCTGCCTCCTCTCTCTCTCTCTCTCTCTCTCTCTCTCTCTCTCTCTCTCTCTCTCTCTCTCTCTCTCTCTCTCTCCCATGTGTTATTAAATAATGTTACTATTATTCTATATCATTGTTATGAAACATGGTGTGTTAATGTGTTAATTTTTAATTTATATTTTTATATGGTTTTATCAATGTTTGTAAAGCGTTGAGAGCTTGCTTTTAGCATGATTTGTATCACGCTATATAAGTGAAATTATTATTATTATTATTATTATTATTATTATATAGTTAATGGCATAACATCTAACGTTAAACTTTTCGCTGACGACACCAGCATGTCCCTATCACTCAATAACCATGTTACTCGTACATAAATTATTAATGCTGACTTATTAAAGATCAACAGTTGGGCCATGCATTGGAAAGTTAAATTTAGTGAAGAAAAAAATGAACTGCTTAATTTTGTACGCAGAAATAATTCCGTTCTTCCCCTTACTTTTGGAACTGTTCAATTGTGCGATACTGACAAACATACACACTTAGGACTTGTGCTCCAAAAGACCTGTAAATGGGAAGAGCATATCCGCAGTAATGTTAAGAAAGTCACTATGCTTCTCTCTTGCATGAAAAGTTATAAGTATAGAATTAGCCGAAAAGCTTTAGAAAGAATGTATAAATCTTTTGTACTACCTTACATTGATTATGCTGATGTCGTCTGGGATAACTGTACTGAAACACAATCAAATTCACTTGAAGAATTACACTTAGAAGCCATAAGAACAATTGTTGGGGCAGTTCGTGGAACAAGTCATCAAAAGCTACATGAAGAATCTGGCTTTTGTTCATTCAAGAAAAGAAGAGAAAGAAACAAAATTATTTTTTATTATAAAATTCTAAATGGTATCTGCCCTGATTATTTATTAAACATTTTACCTGGCCTTGTTGCAGACAGAAACCCATACCATAGACGAGGACTCTTAGAAAGAAATGTGCCCAGATGCAAAACAGAATTATATAAAAAGTCATTTGTCCCATCTACAACGCTCCTGTGGAACTCTTTGCCAAACAATATTAAGGCATGCAACTCTTTAAGCACAATTAAGCGTTACTTGTCGGCAGATGATCCTGTTGTACCGCCTCATTTCTATCTTGGCCAGAGGGAACAGCAGGTGATGCACTGCCGTCTCCGTCCTGGCATGAGCGACTTAAAGAATGATATGTTTAATCGTCATCTTGTCGATGACCCATTTTGTGCTTGTGGTAGCGGGGCGGAGACGGCGGAGCAGTACTTGTTACATTGTATTCTTTTTAATGGAGCCCGTGCTCGTACAATTTCAACACTTCCAAGTATTGTTGAAACATTTCTGAAGAGTAACCCTGCACTACAATACAAACATTTTGATATTTGAAACTGTTAATAATAATAATAATAATGATTATTTATATAGCGCCTATTCTCTGATTTAGGGCTCTAAGCGCTTTACATATTTAATACAAATACAGCATAGAATATAATTATCTTATAGAACATGAC
Source organism: Phymorhynchus buccinoides (assembly GCA_017654935.2). Classification (NCBI taxonomy): domain Eukaryota; kingdom Metazoa; phylum Mollusca; class Gastropoda; order Neogastropoda; family Raphitomidae; genus Phymorhynchus; species Phymorhynchus buccinoides. Next base: position 3,154,491 of record JAGGCT020000035.1, read on the forward strand.
GAACATACATAAATTTTACATGAGTAGAATATAGAAAAGTACATATACAAATGAACAAAAACGCATATCTTGAAAAAGGTACTCAACTTACAGAAGCACACACACACACACACATACACACACACGCGCGCGCGCGCGCACATGCACACGCACACGCACATGCACACGCACACGCACACGCACACACGCACACGCACGCACGCACGCACACGCACACGCACACGCACACACACACACACACACACACACACACACACACACACGCGCGCGCGCGTGCGAACACGCCATGTGACAGCCACTTCATCATTTCACGGAAACTGAGTACAATGGGGTGGAGAGGAGCGGATTGGTTGGGGAAGAATTATGATCGTTGAAAAAAGTGCGTCTTCACAGCAGACTTGAAGGAAGAAGTTGAAGGTAAGTGTCTGATATTAATGGGAAGTGTATTCCAGACAGTTGGTCCCTGAAAGGAGAAAGAACGTTGACCGAAGGACTTTGTTCTGACAGAAGGAACACGGAAGAGACGAGTGTCAGCAGAAGAACGAAGTTGACGGGATGGGGTGTAGATGTGTAGAATGTTAGAAAGATATTGTGGTCCAGTACCAGAGACAGAAGAGAAACAGATGGAAGCCAGCTTATAGTCAATGCGACTCTTAACCGGGAGCCAGTGGAGGGACTGCAACAGAGGAGTGACATGTTGACGTCTAGATGTTCTGCAGACAAGTCTGGCGGCACTATTCTGGACCTTCTGGAGCTTGTCCAGAAGGTACTTTGGTGAGCCAGCCAAGAGACTGTTGCAGTAATCCAGCCTTGAGAGAACTAACGAACAGACCAGAGTTTTTGTGGCTTCAGTGGAAAGCAAGTGTCTAATCGAGCTGATCTTGCGTATTTCCAGATATGCTGCCCTACAGACATTTGAAACATGCTGCTTGAAGGAAATGGTGGAATCAAAAGTCATGCCAAGGTTACGGGCCTGTGATGAGAACGACATATCAGAACTCCCAATGCTGACGGAAGAAGGAAGAGAGGGGTGGTTTTGGAGTTTGGGAGGGGCAATGAGCAGAAGTTCTGTTTTGTCGTCATTAAGCTGCAGCTTATTCATAGACATCCATTGTTTTAAATCATGGAAACAGTTTTGAATTTTGCTAACTGCATCTGTGAGTTCAGATATAGTGCTTGACTTGTACATTTGAGTGTCGTCAGCGAAGCTCTCATGCGACAAGGAGTGCTGGTCAATAACTGTTCATGAATATATTTCCGAAACCAACAGATTTTAAGTCATGTTTGTATTTATTTATTTATTTATTTATTAGTAGTAGTAGTATGAAGTTTTGAAAGCAATATTGTCTGTATGATCGAAACGTGTATGAATTGTGTGTGCTTCTCCATTGCTTTACTGGCTGATTCACATTTCATGTTGTGCTATGGATAAATTATTGTTTTGTTTCCCCTTGGTCTCTCCCAAATTTACAAATTTGTAAATTTATTGATTGATATTTATTATTATTATTATTATTATTATTATTATTATTATTACTTCTATTTTGTTCACACTTAAACCTCTTCTTTTGTATTCACAGTTGTTTATATTACTTGGTTTAAATGCAGTCTCCATCTGTTCAATCAATTGTGCAATTATGACGTTAATTTAAGGAGCACGGTATAAGCTTCGAGCTTGTTGTTGCTCTAATTGTCTTTCTGTTTGATCGTTTCCAAATGAATAAAGATTTGCTTAAACCAGATAGTACAAATGTTATAAAGTCTGTATGAGTTTGTATATCATAAAAGCATATAGGTCTAAGTGAGAATTGTTATGTAGGAATTTTATTCTTTAAAAGTTGGAAGAAAAAAGTGCTTGCTTCGAGTTTTGGCTTTGAAACGTATCACGTTCATCTAACTGGCCCTTTTTTAGTATTTATGTCTGTGGTTGCTCTGTATTACTGCAACACACACACACACACACACACACACACACGCACACATACACACACGCACGCACTCTCTCTCTCTCTCTCTCTCTCTCTCTCTCTCTCTCTCTCTCTCTCTCCCTTTCAGTCACTGTCTCATTCACACGCCTATAAATGGCTTGAAATCCTTTACAATCCGTCACGCTTCAGTTCACTTTGGAGGGTGTTTCAACTGGTCTTTTGCCTGAGGCTACTGGCCATAGCTAACTTCATTGGTCAGTTTTGTTCTTTGTGGTGACGTGTACAAACGCTGGGTAGGATTCCCATGCTCTGCTAAAAAACCCAGATTGCCTGGCCCAGATCTTAGTAAAGAATAGTCCTAAGATGACCCATGCAACAGCTGGATGGATTTGTTAAAGGTGTGTTTTGCAAGAAACACGTCGAGATCACCAGAAAGACAGCCTTTTCAAGGAACGGAACATTCACTTTGCTCTGGTTTTCTAAAAATTAAACAGTCAAAACGGCGATTCCTCCTCGGCGGAGATGCCGGAGAGAGTAGCCATTTTTGATGGGGTGGGTGGAGGCCACTCATTGTGGTTGAAGCGTTTTCCTTTTTTGTAGTGCAGTAAAAACAAAATTGGAGCTGTTTCCTTTGTTGTGAGCGACACTCCTTTAGATACTCTGTATTAAAAAAAAATTAAAAAGAAGAAAAAAACGCTTCTATTGCGAAAATATCGTGCAAACGATTTGGTCTAAGCGCAGGCGGCCATTGGAAAAGAGACGACACATGCCTTCTCTTTGGGTGAAAGAATTTGACTTCCAGCACCTCCGCCAAGGAGGAATCGCCGATTTGATTTCTAGGAAACCAGAGCAAAGTGAGTGTTGCAATCTCTGTAAAGGGTGTTTTCCTGGTTATCTGGACGTGTTTCTTGCAGAAACTCATCTGTCAGGGTCCACCTTGAAGCAAACCGTGTTAGGATCAGGATTTAGGATCTTCTAAGCAACCTGGCCCTGTACTTGAAATAAGGATAATCAACTTATGATCATGGGCCCCAAAGAGAAGGAGAAGGAGAGAAGCTAGGCTAACCCGACTCGATTGGTATCCTCATGGCAGGCAATGCTTAGCCTGGTGAACGGTCACTTACAACAAAGAAAAAGACTCCCAACCCCTCCTCCCCCCTTCCCCTCTATAATGGCGTCTCTTCCTGTTGTTGTAGTCAATGGATGGGGTCCCCCGTTAAAGGTTTATACGTTTGAGCGAATTATTACGGGAATTATTAAAAAGAATGTGCTGAAGTGTTTCGAAAGAGGGTGCTGGAAGGCGATAATTAACTAAAAGAAGTGTGTTGACCAAGTTTTGGGATATCCGGGAGACTACCTTTAAACTCGAAAGAGGGCGCTGGAAGGCGATAATTAACTAAAAGGAGTGTGTTGACCAAGTTTTGGGATATCCGGGAGACTACCTTTAAACTCGAAAGAGGGCGCTGGAAGGCGATAATTAACTAAAAGGAGTGTGTTGACCAAGTTTTGGGATATCCGGGAGACTACCTTTAAACTCGAAAGAGGGCGCTGGAAGGCGATAATTAACTAAAAGAAGTGTGTTGACCAAGTTTTGGGATATCCGGGAGACTACCTTTAAACTCGAAAGAGGGCGCTGGAAGGCGATAATTAACTAAAAGGAGTGTGTTGACCAAGTTTTGGGATATCCGGGAGACTACCTTTAAACTCGAAAGAGGGCGCTGGAAGGCGATAATTAACTAAAAGGAGTGTGTTGACCAAGTTTTGGGATATCTGGGAGACTACCTTTAAAGGAGAATCAGATGCTTTATTTGGATGCAAAAATGCTCTGAAAAACGCCACAGCATGGTTTTTGGAATATCGATAAGCACAGACTGCAAATTCTATCGCTTTTGCATACTTTTTGTCACATTCTTGCAAATAAATCGAGTCGGTAAGTCGTAATTTGCAAAAAATCATTCTGGAGTTCACTGGAACGTCGTCTACTTTGTGAAATGTCGTTCGACAGAAGTATAAAGCTATGACGCCATTCAAAGAAGTCTTTGCTTGTTTCAATCCAGCATCTGTGGGTGACGTCATATCAAGAATGTGTTTCTCGAAGAAATGACTTTGTGCGCGAGACACAATGGCTGACTGGTTCTGCTGCTGGTAGATCTGCAATGTTTTAGAAATAATTTTTATGTGTTTGAGTGCTCAATTTATTTTGAAGAATGTGACACAAAAGGTAAGTAATAGCGATAGAGTTTGCAGTCTGTGCTTATCGATATTCTAAACCATGCTGTGGAGCTTTTAGAGCGTTTTTTGCATCCAAATAGAGCATCCGATACCCCTTTAACAACATTTTTAAATAAAGCCTCTATTATGTAATCAAACCCAATGGAAAATGCAAAGACTTCTTTGACATTGATTACGAGAAGAAGATACCAAAATTACGCGATGATGTCCGTTTGGGTTTTCATTCTTTCAATGTTAGAGTGGAGTCTTCAAGTGGGTCATGGGGACTTAATTACAGATGAATGGAGCTTAAGCCATGCACAGACCACAGAAAACACCACCACCACCACCACCACCACCATACCCATCCAAAAGTATATGTACACCATAAACATGTGTCCTGGGGTAAAATATATCATCAACCAACTTAACACGAGCCATACAATCCTTCACACCAACGTGTCACGCTGTGACAGCGTACCACCCGTCACAGCACACCAGGGCGTGGTGCTTGGAGTGTGTGATCACTCCACTGTTTTCTGCAAAGTTCATCTTGTGGCTCCCAAAGGGATGTATATGAGAATTTTTGTTCAACGGTTGGAGTATTGGTGCACTTCTGGACGTTGGAGAATGGAAGTGTTCAGCCCCAAACCGTCGAGGGTGTATGGCTTGAAATGCGACTATCACAGTCTTCATGAAATGTTCGTTGAATCCAAAGCAGAAAGTATGTTAATTTTAAACATCAACTGCCCAAAGGTTAATGTTATGGAAGAGGTTATAAAATCTCACAATGTTATCAAAGAAGGTGTAGGAAATTATTCTGAGTACCTGATTACACCAAATCAACTAAATCATAGCAACATGGAATTCGTTAAGGAATGGACAGTGCGTAGAGAGTGCGTCATGATAAGTGTGGCACAATTCAGGGAAGTAGGCATCTGCAAATTTTGTTCTGATGTAAAACTATTTTATCCTATGCAAACATCATCACCAAAACATATTATCTGCACTAGACAACCATCAACTGCTAACTTTTGCGTACCTTATTTTATATTGCATCTTGATTATAGAATTTGTCATGCAGGTCTGAAAATATACCTGTCGGAGCATTATCCAAAAGGTTCACCTTTGACATTGTCCAGTGGGTTATTCAATTGTTCTGTGGATTACTACTCTACCTTCAAACAACACGTGCACTGCAATCAAAAAGTAGAGTGTGAAGATGGTCAAGATGAAACAGAACACTGTGTTTTCAGCAGTGAGCAATGTCGGGGCATGGTAGCTTCACAAAACAAGTGTTTTAGACTAATCATACTTGCGAAATCTGTACTCATCACATTTTCTGATCGGGTGTGTTTGCTGGCAGGCGGAAAACTAGGGACTATAAAATCAAAAAATGAACTGGAGGGTTTTCTCCTTGTAGTTCAAAACTATGACTCGTTTTCTGTCTCAATATGGTGCACCTTAGGTTGGCGTCTTTCGTTTATGTACAGCAGATTTCTTACCTGGTCTGAAAACACCATCATTTATAACATGAATTACTTAAACAATTTTCGTCGTCCAACATTTCCTTCCAGGCTCTTCACATATATTGGTATTTGGCGTATGGCCTTAGTTAAAAGAAGCCATGATCTGCTGCTAGGATCGGTATTGTGTGAATTTCGTTTACAGAAGCATAGTAACTTTAATATGCCTACAGTGTTGTCTCGTACAGTCAAATACTCGTCACTCATTACAAAGACGCTACAGTCTTTGTTTGTTAGTCGATCCCAACATCTTACACATACGTTTTTGTCACACAACACGCCACATCTTACCAGGACAACAGGCTTCACAAATCTGAGCATTTTCACGAACAGCAGGGCTGAGCATAGCATGGCCTTACACGTGTATGACCAAACTTTGTCAAATAATATCAAGTTCACGTGTGATGATGACTTCACCACAGTGCATCCCAGTCTGGTGTGTGACTTCAGGCAGGACTGTCCAGACAGAAGTGATGAGTCATTCTGTGACCATCCTCCATGCCCAGAGTTCCTGTGTTCTAACGGTCAGTGTGTGTCACGTGGTCAACGCTGCAACCAGTATTCAGATTGTCTGGACGACTCCGATGAAGTGGACTGTCCTGATGATCACTCCTACCTGACTACGATCGAGAAGGAAGATATAGAGAAATTGTTTCACATCAATATGGATGGGGCAGGTTACTTCACACAGCAGCTGATGACAGCTGACCACTCCTGCCCTGACAGTCATTACCGCTGTAGTTCAGAGTGGCTGTACTGTCTGCCTGTCTATACCAGGTGTAACGGATTCTCTGACTGTGTCTATGGAGAAGATGAAAACCACTGTGAGGCAATGACGTGTTCCTTTCTCTATCGGTGTCGTGATTCCACAGTGTGTCTTCACAGCGATCATCTGTGTGATGGCTGGGGTCAGTGTCCACAGCGTGACGATGAACTGATGTGTGACATGACATGTCCTGAAGGCTGTCAGTGTCAAGGTTACGTATTTTTTTGTAACATCCCATTTGCTGTTGACAGGTTTCTGCAGTTAAGATATGCTAGCATGGTAGGCTCAAAGATGACATTGAACGAATTTAATCTGAACACAAATCTTGTTCATCTGCTTTTATCCCATTGTCATCATTACAACACGTCCTATGTCAAACTTCCAAACTTGCAGCACGTAGATCTTTCCAGTAATTACATCGTAACACTGGGTGTTGGAGTCATCCTTGCTCTGCCAAACCTCAGACGACTGCAATTGCAGAACAACCCTCTTGCTGCCCTGACAAGTGAGGGAAAGAGTAAAGTCCATTATGCTCTGGAACATCTGGACATTGCTCAAACCCAACTCAACATATTTAATAAAGAATTGATTATTTACTTTCCACATGTAGACTTCTGTAACATTTCGTTTTCTGGTTTACAAATCATTGGGCCTATTGGTTTGAAAACTATGGCAGAACTGAAAGAGGTGGATGTTAGAGGAAATGGCTTGACCAGCTTTCCAGTTGATCTGTTTTCAAGATCAAATAATTTAAGACACATCTTTTCCTCACACTACAGACTGTGCTGCAGTCACGTGCTCCCTACTCCCTCCCCTAAGGTGAACTGTGTCTCTCCCCACTCAGTGCTCCAGTCCTGTGCTTCCCTGTTACCCTCTGAACTGCACACAGCGTTCTTTTGGGCTGTTGCCGTCTCTGCCATCGTTGGCAATATTTTCTGCTTCATTTGTTCATCAGCACTCAGAGAGTTGCTAGGGAACAATTTCGTGATGACCATTGCCCAGCTGCAGCTGGCTAACGTCATCATGGGGTGTCATGTCAGCATTGTGGTGGCAGCACACCTGCTATTTCGTGGTCAGTACCTGCGGGCAGAACGAGCCTGGACCAGCAGTGGACCTTGTCAGCTGGCAGGGTTTCTGTTCTTGGTGTCCAGCACAGTGTCAGTGCTGGTCCTCTTCTTCCTCACTGTACATCACTGCGCCGCGCTGTGTTTTCCTCACAGCAGCCGCACCCGGCACACCACGTTGCACGACCACAACTTGTGCGGTGACGTGGACTGTGGGAGTTGTCCTGTCCCTGATTCCCTTTCTCCCTGGACTGTCACACTGGGGGGTACCATGGCCAGTCTGGTCTGTGTCGCCCTGGCTTTGTTCAACAACTATGACTCCTCACACAATTTCAGATGGTTTTCTGTTCTAGCTATGGTCAATGCTGCTCTCTGTTTGGTGATGCTAATCGTCAAAATGTTGATATTTTGGAAACTACCACAGTACAGATTACAAATGAATCATTCTCAAAGAGCTGGTGTACTCCTCAGTGCACGTGATGACCAAAATCACTGTGACAGACGCTGTGTGCTGGATTGCTTTAGGAATGGTGACCATGATTAATTCCCACAATGGCACTGTTTTCAGTGACGTTCATGACACCATGGTTGTGTTTGTCGTACCGTTCAACTCTGCCCTCAATCCTGTTCTGTTCATGTGGGCCATTTACACACAGAGTCGAGTCAAACAGCAGGAGGAGAAAATGCTGAGAGTGTTGAAAACACGACTGACCTCCTGTCAAGGGAAAAACAACCAAGTAAATAAACATGTAAAGTGATAAACTGAGCACGAAAAAACAGACTGCCATTTCTACGCATCTGAAGATAATGTCCCTTCAAGGAATCTGTCTACCTGCAACCTAATTGGAGTCTAAAAGTCTTTAGTTCCTTCACATTGTCACGAGTTCTCTCGGGATAGTATGCACTGAACAAACTTATATTCCCTTTGCAGTATCGCTGATGCAAAGAACAAAGCCGAAGTTTCATGTGAGTTGGTTAATTGTTGCTGATCAGATCTTCTTCTTCTTCTTCTGCGTTCAAAGGCCATATGACCATAATGGGTAAGTACATATGTTCCGTTGTTGTTTTCACTGGTCTCCCCGCTGCATACAGCCGACACATTCCGATTTCGGAGGAGATCAGGGGAGAAAAAGTATTTGGAAGATTTTTTTTTTTAAAAGGCAGGATAGAATGGGCCTCAATAAGTCAGAAACTCCAAGTTCATAGTAGATGATAGAAAGGAAGGGGAAAAGGTAGAGTCAAAGAGAGGGCAGATTAGAGGAAGTTACAAGCACAGAACTTCAGAAGGTTGGGGAACTATTCTTATGAAAAGACACCCCGGTTTCGCCATGGAGAGCTGCTCAGATGATTTCGCTAATACTAAGAATTTGTGATGCCAAGTCAAACCCATCTTAAAGATACACTGACGCACCACGATTAAGTCCTTGTTTTTTTCTGGGTATCTGTGACCCACATACACATGTCCCCATCTCAAGTTGAGGCTGCACTTTGAAATGATGTTTCGGTTTGAATTAGGGGGCATTTGAATGGGAGTGAGACCCTGGCCAAAAACAAGACTTCTTACCAGCTATAAGAGGGACAAAACACATGAAACCCGTGATTTTGACACATCGTGATCTGGTGGGTCTTTAACGTTTTTCAACACGCGCTATATACTAGCGGCGCTCGTACCCTTCCCGACGTACTGCTAGTAGGGGAAGACGGGGTAAAAAGCGCATGGGCGGGTAAGAAGCCCACCCCAATTTCTCATGAAATGAAGCAAATTTCAGTCTCATTTTGCCCATGAGACGAGCGTTAATGTCTAGCATTCGTCTCATGCAAATTTGACTGAAATTTTCTTTATTATCATCTGAGATAATTGTGGTGGGCTCCTTACCCGCCCATGCGCTTTTTACCCGATCTTCCCCTATGTTAGCTGGCGGGCCAAATGTCCCTGGAGGGACACGTTTGCTAGAATACTAGCAACGCTACTTCCAAACATAACTATGACCAGACTTTTGGTTGTATTCAAAACCAATGGTAGTAGAGTATAGATTCAACCCGTTTTCTACGTCATCTGACACCACCAACCAAGTTAAATTATAATTTTTCATTGGTTAATTCGAACACAAAAAACCCAACCCTAAAAATTTACATTTTTGTTTTACCAGATTAGAAGTCTGATGAAAAAAATGACGTTGATCAATGTTATCTTTTTGGTGAAGAAAGCACATAAGATTTTTATAACACATAATACAACATTTTAGATTGATTTTTGTGTCACAACTACGCCTGAAGAAAAGTGTGTAGGACACTTGAACATTCGCTGCAAACTACGAGTACGGGCGTTTGTGTGCTTTATTTTTTGGTTTAAGATTTATATGAATGGACGTTCCTGAATTGATGTAAGTGAAGAGGCCCCAGTGTGTTAGAACCTGAGCCAACTGGCATTCCAACAATATAAACGGGTGCAGGCTCGAGGGCAATTGTCTCTCTCGCTCTCTCTCTCTCTCTCTCTCCTCTCGCTCTCTCTCTCTCTCTCCCAATCTCTATCTCTCTCTCTCCATCTCTCTCTCCCTGTAAAATTGGTCAAACTGAGTACTGGCTATAACTTTGACTTATGACTGCCGTATTTTCATACTAGGTTGCGATGTGAGAAGTAATGGGATTTATATTCGGTGTTGACCTTGTGTGTTTCTTTGAAGGGCAGACCGCTTCACAGACCTGTGTCGGTGAGTTGCGTTGTGAACATTGTGTCGTGTATACTGATTTGGCATATAGTGGTGTGTAAATGTCATTGTTTGTATCAGTTGTTCAATTGAGTTACAATTAAACAAATATTAAACACTGAAGCATATCTAGGCAACAAACAAGCTGAACGGGCTGAAGAACTGGGCGGTGGGCGCTGGCGTGTCGTACTTCATATAAATTTTAGCTTGGTGGCTGGTAAGCACAAAAGGATGCTTAAAACAATTAGAGAAAATAAGGATATACATTTTTAATCCTTCGTGAAACCAACATTCGGAAAAAAAGATAAATCAAAACTTTGGAGGATATAACTTAAAACACAGAAAAAAAGAATTAAACATATACACAAAACGAAAACAAATAACATTCAAAATATAAAAACAAAAACAAAACAAAAACATGAAGATGATGGGGAATACAAAGCTGTGAAGTGAATCAAATACTAATTGGTAAGGGTCATGAAGCATCTATCAATAGAAAGAAGTTCATGCACTGATACATTATGCATACCCACATGTAGATAATGTCACCAAGTAGACTACCACAACAGGGTTTGTAACTTAGTAATCATAATACACAAAAAGCAAGGAGATCGATTATTGAAATCTTTTAGACTCAAGAATAAATCTGTCTTCTGTTTCAAAAATAGCAATGTTTATTTTGTGTGGTAAATTTAAATTTCCATGCAAAAACATTTCTGGTTGGGTGTAGTCATTAGGCAAAGTTAGAATTGTATTTAAACGAGCGATTTGAAAAAACGTACACAGAGAGTAAATAGTGTTCAGGGCATTTCCATGGGGCAACACCACAACGACAGAGCGGACTGTTGACTAGATGACGGCCATGTAGATCATTGTTCAGATCACTTATTCCTAAGCGCAGCTTACAGTGTATGATTTGTTCTCTTCGGTTTCCAAAATAATAGGAATTTGGTACAATAGCATCATTAGCACATATATATCGCTTTACTTGACTTAAAGAGGTGATGTTTTTAATCGAATCTGGTAATGAGTTCCAAAGGTTGGTAGTGGAAGGTACAAAAGAATTACGATACAGTTCAGTAATAAGCTTTGGAATAGATCGGTCAAGATGCCGTCTTCCTGTGGTATGGAGGGGCTGTCTGAAACAAGTCCTGGAATAATATCTGTTAAATAAACTGGACATAAGCTGCTAATCATTTTGAAGTATTGAATAAGTTTATGTCTTTCTTTCTCCTTTTCCTTAAGGGTACAGAAACCAGATTATTTATATAACTTATGATGACTTGTTCTTCTAACAGCTCCAATTATAGTTCTTATCCCTTCGAGATGTAAAGTGTTGGTCAAGAGCGTTTGATTGTCCATCTGTACAATTATCCCATATTATGGCAGCATAGTCAAAGTGTGGCAATATAAATTATTTGTACATTATTTCTAAAGCCTTCCTATTAAGTTTATGCTTATAAAGTCTTTAAACAAGAAATCAACATAGTTGCTTTGCTAATGATATGTTTAATTTGTAAATCCCATTTGCAATTGTTTTGTAATATTACACCAAGGTGTTTGTGATTCTGTTCTTTGTAAATGAACATTGCCAAAGTTTAAAGGTAAGTAAATATTATTTCCACGACAAAAATTTAGTAAATCAGTCTTTTCGTCCCTCCGTCAGTGAAAGTCACCTTCCATTTTTGAGACCAAGAGGTACATTTGGATCTAGGTCAGAATTTAATATCTGTGCTCGGGCATTCGGGTCATTTAATGCTAAAGACATGCTGGTACATGGTATCATCAGCAAATAATTTAAGGTGTGGACTGAATATAATTTACAATATCGTTAATATAAACAAGGAATAGTAGGGGACCTAATACAGAACCTTGAGGCACACCTGCAGGAACATTTTTTGTAAAGCAGAAATAACACCTTTAATTACCACAGCTTGTATTCTGTCAGAGAGATAATCTTAAACCATCAAAGAAGGTAACTTGTAGCCAATTGCTCGCGGGTGGGAGGGAGAAGGCCGGGAGGCCAACGCGACAAAGGCTGTGGATAGGCAAAAGAACAACCCTGGGTAGTATACCAGCGCAAAAAGGTGACATACAAGCAGTAGAGCGACTCAGCTGTTAATAGTAGCGTCCCTGCGTGCCTCCAGTTGTGATATAGTATGTGGGTGACTGTAAAAACAAAACCTTTTTTTGTACCATCTTTCCAAACTTCCCACCATCTTGAACAAGAAATTGGACATATTATTGCATTGGTTCTTTGTGCGCTTTCTATGTAGGGGGTTTACCATGGGCTGTTTTTCCCTCTTTTCTGGGAAGATTTACCGTCTGTAAGCTTCGTTAACAAATCATCATGGAACTAAAATACTGGTAGGCGGATATGAGTATTTGTTGTGAACAAGGTCTGGTCCGACTCTTACTTGATTTAGTCCAAGACCAACATTCTAACCTCAGATCTAAGTATAATTTATAAAGTTCCAGGTTCCAAAAATGGAATATCAGGTGGTTGCGTTATCGTTTTCAAGTTGTTGATTTACTATAAAATAGTTTATTAAAATTTCAACTTTATTCTTTGTTTGATAATAACACGATACCTTTGCATGTGGTGGAATTTCACGTGAATCAATACCCTTTTTTCTTTAGATGATTTTACAACTTTCCACCTTCCTTTGTTCCAAAATTAGACTGGGCTTTACTTTATTATTTTTTTCCCTAATTCGATGTGTACTATCGTTTGACGAGTATTCTTTTCTATCCTTTGTTACATGATTTCTAAATTGACGAAATTGCCAATCCTCGGGATTGTTTAGTTAACTTGCTATATCATGTACTCTATTCTCTCCTCAATATAGCCTAGATTTCACAGTCCTCCCATGGGAACGTCACAGGGTCGAACTTTTATCTCTTAACAGGCATACATATTTTAGCGTGTGGCTAATTATTTCCGATAAGAGATCAGCGCCACTTTTGTCTACGTATTATTGTAAATATTTCATTTCGCAATTAATTTCTGGCAATAAATTACAAAATGTAGTGTTATCTGTTTGGTCTAATTAAATATTGTTCTTTTTAAACTGATTGTTCTTTAACATAGTTATTTTTGACGGACAAAGGGAACACGGTGTCACTTACAGATGGCAGGAAGGACATTCATTGATCAAACATGTTGGGGACGTTGTAGTAATTTATTAATCAATACATGTCAGTTAGTTCTTCAGTACCCTAGTTGGTTCAGTTACAAGCTGACTTAAGATTATAAAATGAGTTAGCTGTCAATTTAAATGGCGAGAGGGTGTGTTGAGAAATCTGTTATTGAGGTCACCAATTAATCAATACATTTTGTTGCAGTGTTATTAACCTCTGCGGATGCCTATCCTCAGACAGATTCCAGTAGTTAATATAGGAATTCGGAGGTCTATTAAAGATCCATCAACAGTGAATTCTGGTTTAGTTTGGTTTCAACCCAAACAGCTCTAGGCCATTAACCGAAGGTCACCTCGAGGTTTTACAAATAAATTATTTTTAATATATATTTCCACACCACCAGGTATCGTTTTGGTCTATCTGTCTATAGGTGGGTGAAGTTATCCATGTGGAAATAGATCATTGCTATCTGCATCATATACCAGTTATCAGACACCTGTAATGACATCAACATGGGCTATATTCGCTTCCAATATGTCCGATCTTTATTTCTTACACTGCAGGTATTAATGTGCATAACTGCAAATCGGTTGGTGAAGAGGCCCTGCGTTTGTTTCTACTCTCCAACAGAATTAGTAAAGACTGATTGGTTACTGCTAATTTTTATCCCTGGTCTGTGTCTGCTCTGAAATGTTTTTTATTGGTCCTGTACATTTTTAGGTAAAAGCGCAAGTGATGTAACGTGCTTTCAGTTTAAAGAAATGAGTAAAAACAGAAGGCAATATTTTGTGTGTATTTAACCAACATCCGTTTATAGAAACTGTAGATAAGCGATTGCTTAGGAAAGATAGATGCCTGGTAGTTTTAATTAAAGCTTTCAATAATAATGCCATGAACCATTTGATGTTGTTTTGTATTTATTTATTTATTCCTTCATATGTCCATTATTTTTTAGAGGGACCTCGTGAAGAGAAGCAGTTATTATGCTTACTCAGTTATCCTCATACAAATTTTTGAGTTGAGTCGAGTTCAAGTTCTGTGTCGTGTGTGTGTGTGTGTGTGTTGTGTGTGTGTGTGTGTGTGTGTGTGTGTGTATGTTTGTTTGTGTGTGTGTGTTGATGTGGGTGTGTGTGTGTGTGTGTGATGTGGTGTATGTGTGTGTGTGTGTGTGTGTGTGTGTGTGTGTGTGTTGTGTGTGTTGTGTGTGTTGTGTGTGTTTGGGTGCATGTATGTGTCTGTTTTTTTGTTTGCTCTTTCTGTGTTCGTTGCCTTGTTATTCTTCCTCGATAGACTTGGAAGTAAATTTCATACTAAAATCTTTTGTTCAAAACCTGTTTCTTTCATTGCAGATAGTACCAAAAAGACAATCTTGACTTCCAAAACTTATATCATTTAAAAGATCAATAGATAGTTCTACAACCTCTGTGTACACATAACGCCATCATTGGCTCCTCGTTTATTTGAATAAAAAAAACCACCATTTAAGTGCCAAAATCGGGTGTACCTGAGAGAATTTCATCCTAGGCCTCAGTGTTAGCGTGAACACTGAAAACGGCCGGAAGGGTTGATGTTGCAAAGTGTTAAGAAAACATAAGTGCATAAGTATTCTTGATGAAAATTGTGCGGATTGTGTATCTGTCCACCAAAAAGCTCCAGAACCGTTAGTCTATATCCCATAACTAACTGTTGACACAATTCAAGATGACACAGTAACAGCTACTGACTGGACTCTGACCCCACGTTCTTGGTTCTCAATCACTGTTTGTTCTTGATCCCGGAATAACCGGGGAGTGTATAAGCACTGAGATGTAGAACCAACATCAGGGATAATAGTCGATCAGTATACTACCACGTGTAATGACGTCTTCATTAAATTATTTTTTTTACTATTGTGCTGGACCCAGCACCTGGGGGTTGCTGGTTGGGAGAGTGGCCTGGGTGAGCTGATCATGTCATGCTCAGAAACAAGGTCAAATCTTTTACATCAATTCAATGGTGAAGGCTATGGTATCCACACAAAAGTTTTTTAAGTGGACGGGGTATGGCCCCCTTTTTTTTTTTTTGTTTTTGTTTTTTTTAAAAGTAGCGGGGCCAATGAGGATAGACCTTACAATAACGAAAACACTAGAGAAGAATACGTAAACCATAATAAATATAACGAAAAAGAAGAATGAAAGATAACCAAAAGAGAAGCAGCAGAATGAAGAAGAATGAAGAAAGAAGAAGAAGCACGAAGAAGTAATAAGAGACGATGAAGATGAGGGAGAAGAAGAAAAGAAGAAAAGAAGAAAAGAAGAAGAAGAAGACTATGAAGACGAAGAAGAAGAAGAGAGAAAAGGAAGCAGAAGACGAAGCACAAGAAGAAGAAGCAATAAGAAAAGAATAATAAGAAGAATAAGAGAAAGACTAACAATTATCGCAAAAACAGAAAAAGGAAAATAACCAAGAAGACGGAGAGAAGTAAAGAAGAAGAAATAATCAAGAAGAAAAGAGATATAAGAACAAGATAAGAAGAAGAAAGAAGAAGAGAAGAAGGAAGAAGAAGAAAGAAAAGAAGAAGAATGAAAACATAACAAACATAGCGAAAAGAAGAAGAAAATTACCCAGAGAAGAGAAGTAATGAAGAAGACCGACAGAGAAGAAGAAGAAGAAGAATACGAAGAAGAATGAAGAATAATAAGGAAAATAACAAACAAGCGAAAAGAAGAAGAATATTACCAGATAAGAAGTATATGAAAGAGAAGAAGAATAAGATAGAAGAAAGAAGAATAAGAACAAGAGAGAAGAATAAGAATAAGTAAAACTAGACAACATTTAGCGAAAGAATAGAATAACTAACCAAGAAGAAGTAAATCAATGAAGAAGAAGAATAGTATAACAAGAACAAGAACTAAGACCATGAACAAGAACAAGATGGTAAATACCCATTGATTAGTTACAGGGTTTTTATCAGTTATTACATTAGTCATCAGTCAAATACCATTTTGGATGGCTGTTAAAATGTGTGTGTGTTATTTGGCAGAAATCAAATAGACTATTTTTTGCAACGGTTTTTCACATTGAATTAAAATTAACATAAATTCTCCTATAAATGCTAGAAGATGTGGACCTATGAACCGCTTTTGGAGCATTTGAAAAATAGTACTGGAATCTGGGATTTCCCGTACATATAAACTGTTCACAGTTTCCCTAAAAAGTGTGACATTTCAAGTTATACGTTCTACAAAACCATATTCTCTGTGTGGGATACGGGGGTCATTTGTATAAATAGTTCCCCCCACGTTCTGGAATTTCTGTGCTTGTAACTTCCTCTAATATGTCCCTCTCTTTGACCTCTGCCTTTTTCCACTGCTTACTGTCATCTACCATCTTTTCTGCATACGCATCCTTTCTCCTGCCCTTTTTTTTCAGGAAACCTTTCAAAAAGATTTCCTCCAGCCGAAGTCGGACTTGCTTGGGCCCAACTATTTAGTTAGTTAGGCGCATAACGGCGCGTGACGTATCTGCTCTTCATGTTGACAGGGGAACTGTCTGAGTGATCGAAGAAGAAGAAGAAAGAAGAGAACCTAGCATAGGCCTTATACCATTTTTATTCAACTAATATTTTGAACATTATGCATCCGTTCTTTAACATTAATACCAGCAATGATAATTTTTTTTATCCTTTCACCGCCAAAGTCGCATTTTAGCACCACAGTGACTTAACACTTATGTCACTATAAGGCATCAAATTGGTGTCTATTATCTAAAGACTCTATTGTTTTAGTTTTGGGAGGTAAGGATAGACCTATTTTATGATCTAGAGAACCCCCAGTACTGCAGGTGGATTTTGTTCTCTAGCCAGGTAAATGTAATGGAAATGTTTGCTGAAATATGGCTGGCGGTGAAAAAGGGTTAAGCTAGTCCGTCCACTCTGTCAAGCTATACGTTTTTAGAGAATAATAACCGAAACGATAGCATAATAAACAAAAAATTGTCCCTTGCGTTATTATTATAATTATTTATGCAAAAAAGAAAATGATGTTCTGAGTGTATTCGTTATCGGTCGAATCCAAAATCATCACTATAATAATAATAATTAAAAAAATAATGATTGACTGATGATGATGATGATGATGAGGATGATGGATATAATTGAATAATAATAATACTAATCATAATAATAATAACTAATAACAATAATAATCAGATAATAGCAATAATACTATGCGGCTAATATAATAATAATACTAATAATAATTAAGGCACAAAAACAACAACCACAACAACAACAACAACAACACCAATGACAATATATATATTATAATAACATAACAATAATAGTACATTTATATAGTGCTTTACCTCAAATGAGCCAAAATCGCTTTACAACCGAATATTCATCAACAAATAGACACATGTATATGCTTCACTACATTATTTTGTAAACTGAAAAAAAAGTTCAATGAAAAAAATTAAATCAAATGTTTTCGATGAGATGTAGACAAAAGGTCTGTGACAATCACCACAACCTACCCATTACCATCACACACACACATATCTTCAGCAATAAGTTGATATGTATGGCAAGAAACACAGTTTTAAGTGTATTTTCGAACACCAGTAGGGGAGATTTGGGGTAAAGGGCCCACCCTGGGGTAATAAGCCCCACATTTTAACCCCTTCACTGCATGTGAACATTTGAGGGAATGTCTTTTTCTTCAAATTATGAAATACAAAAGATGCCTGTTACAGTAAAACCCGGTAATAAAAAAATCGAAGGGAGATAATTTTTTGTTTTCTTATATCCGGGTTTTCTTATATCCGATACTCGGATACTCGGTACATATAAGAAAACATTTTGAATTTGTTTTTCTTATAACCGATTTGAATGGGGAAAAAAGGGGGGAAATAAAAAAGAAAAAGAGAAAAAAGAAAAAGAAAAAACAAACAGAAACATAAAACAAAGAAGAAAATGCTTTGACCTAATTTGGTGCAATGAAAAAAAAGGGAAAAATGCAAAACAAAGGAGGAAAAAAAGAAAGAACAGAGCAGAAAATTAAAAACAAAAATGAAGGCAGACGTGGTGTGAGTTGCATGATGAGCGAGCATGATTAGTGAGCAAGATAGCGGAGAGCAGATGAATGAGTGGGTGTGGTGTGAGAGTTAAGCATATTTGTTTAAATGTAAATAGGCGATTTGTATTTAATTTTCTTTTCTTGTTTTTAAATCAATATTCTAATTTGGAATGTATAATATCCTCATTTAACTTACTTCACACAGTGGAAGACAATTTTGTATTTGCGTTTGCCAATGGACTATAAAGAAACTTGCGACCTATGACTCATGTTTTTACCAATCATAAAAATCATCAAAATACAGCAAAACTCGGTTATAAGAAAATCGAAGGGAGATCATTTTGTTTTGCTTATTACCATATTCAAGTTTTCTTATATCTGAAAACAAAATGAAGAGAACTATCCTTTTTCGTTCTAATTTGATGGCACTGTTCACATATTCTTACATCACTAAAATCAAAATAGTGCTACTAAGAAGAAGATTTAAAGGTGGCCTTAGCTACAACCACTCAAACTAACAAGCTATTTTTTCCTTTTCACTGTTATGAAATACGTACCCCTTCACCTTTCTTGTACTGAACTATTACCATTTACTGTCCACCTATGCAGCTTTTCATCAATCGTTTGCTTTTGTTGTTGATTTTTGTCCACATATTCAGTTATTTGTATTTTTCTTCTTAAAGAAATGGATTGCCTTTTCCTCTCTGTCATTGCTGCTGAAAATAAAAGGATGGACAGTCTCTCTATGTTTTATTGCCACCAACACAAAAGTACGCTTTCGGCACTCATATTTTTTTCTTCTGCTCAACATTTATTTTGCACAGTCATACTGAAGGAAAGCATAGAATAAAGGAACAAAAGAACTCAATTAGTCTTGCAATCAAGTGCTTGTACTGTTTAGATTGTCTGTGATGCAACTGGTATGAGGTAAACTTTCCCTTTTTGGAACGACTTTCAAAAATTTCTCGGAACATCCTTTCAGTTCAGATCCAACTCACTTTTAAAGACACTACTGACCTAACACGATTTAAGTCCCTTGTTTTTTTTCTGGGTAGCTGTGACCCACATGGCAATTCCCCAAATTCAAATTTGAGGCTGCTCTTTAAAATGCTGTTTTGTTTTTCATTTGGGGGCATTTGTATGGGAGTCAAACCTGGTCAAAACAAGATTTCTTACGCTAGCTATAAGAGGGAAAACTATGTGGAACTCGTGTATTTTGACATGTTATCTGGTGGGTCTTTAAGAAAATGTTCCTGTCATATGGTAATTCGCTTATAAGAAAATCGAGCTCTGCTTATAAAATAAAAAACGAACTGTGGCAAACCAACTCTCTTGCTATTGGAGAACGAATTTCCTTGCTTATAACCGAGTTTTCTTATAAGCGTGAGTTTCTTATATCCGCAGTTTTGATCATAGATAAGAAAAGAGAAGTTCAGTAGGGAAATTGTTTTGCTTCATTATAAGCAAGTTTTCTTCGTCTTATAATAGGTGCGAGTTTTCTTATAAGCGGATTTGGCTGTATCTGTACGTACATTTTCCTCTTTTTTGGTTTGTTTTGTTTTGGAACATCCTTTCAGTTCTCATGCCCTAATTTTTAAAAAGTCGCTTGTAAGAAAATCAAACTCGCTTATAAGAAAATGAACTGGAAACTTCAAACTTCCTTGTATGAAATCAAAAGTTTTCTTATAGTCCGAGTTTACATCGCGAATGTGGGAGTCCAACGAATTTGCTTGCTTATAACCGAGTTTTCTTATAAGGCGTTTCCTTATATCCGAGCTTTGATAATACATAAGAAAGAAGGAGTTCGGCCCATCCAGAAATAAATTGCTTTGATTGTAAGCTGGTGTATCCATGCATAAGCAAATTCGCCTTATATCCTTCTATATTAAGGTAGGCTACTCTAGTCTCACTACAACTAACCAAAATTACAGGCTGCTCTTCTCTATTTTTTCTTTTTCTCAGCATTTATTTTGTACAATTGTACTGAAAGAACAGATTTTATATACTCATCTTGTATTCACCAGTGCCTGTGTCAGTGTCTGTGACGGTAGCTGCTCTGACGTGAATTTTCACTAATTTTGTTTGTTTTGTTGGAATCGACTGCATTTTTTGGAACATCTTTTCAGTTCATGCCACTAATTTTTTTTAAAATCGCTTATAAGAAAATCAAACTAGTTTTATAGAAAATGAACTGCAAACCAACTCCCTTGTATGAAATAATTTTTTTTATATCCAAGTTTACATCGCGGATGGGAAAACGAAGCTGCTTCATTATAACCGAGTAAAGCGTTTTTCTTATATCCAAGTTTTCATAATACATAAGAAAGAAGGAATTCGGCAGGGGAAAATAAATTGCTTGCTTATAAGCGGGTTCGGCTGTAAAAGTCCAAAATGGTCTTAAAGACACAATGGCCCAGCAAGATTAAGTCCCCTTGTTTTATTCTGGCCAATTGTGACCCACATACAAATGTCTCCAATTTCAAATTGAGGCTGTTTTTTAAAGTCTCTGTTTCCTTTTTAATTTGGGGTAATTTGTATGGGAGTCGCTCACACATGGCCAAAAATAAGATTTCCTACCAGCGAGAGAGGAAAACCCGTGAAACCCGTGATTTCCACTCATGGATGCGCTGAGTCTTTATCAAATATGCCTTGCGGCTTTCTAAGCAAACAAACAACAACAACAATTAAAACAAAACACTGAGAGGTCATGATAGGTCAGATCCTAAACACGAAGAGATCAGATCTTATGCACTGAGAGTTCAGGTCTTAAACACTGAGAGGTCATATCTTAAATATTGAGAGGTCAGGTCTTAGACATTAAGAGGTTAGATCTTAAACATGCAGAGACATTAAGAGGTCAGATCTTAAACACTGAGAGGACAGATCTTAACAATTAAGAGCTCAGTCCTTAAGCATTAAGAAGTCAGGTCTCAAACACCGAGAGGACAGAGATATCAAACACCGAAAGGAACAGAGATCTCAACACAGGGAGAGGACAAGACTCAAACCGATAGACTAGAGATCTCAAACACCGAGAGGCAGAGATCTCAAACCCGAGAGGTACAGAGATTCCTCAAACACCGAGAGGACACGGAGAGATCTCAACCTGAGAGGCAGAGAATCTCAACACCGAGAGGGACAGAGATCTCAAACCACATGAGAGGACGAGATCTCAGAACAACGAGAGGACAGAGATATCACACCTAAGATGACAGAGATCTCAAACCGCGAGAGGACAGAGATCTCAAAAACACTGAGAGACAGAGATCTAAACCCTGAGAGGTCCTACTTACCTTATAAAGTTAGGTAGGTCTTACCAATTAGAGGTCTGCACTTAATTTTATGAAGTTCTACTAAAGCTTAAGAAGTGGGAAGTGTTCTAACGTTGTTAATTTCTAAATTCAGTAAACCGAAGTCAGTAACCGATTTCTGAAGACTAGTAAAGTAATACGTTTAGCTCCCACTAAGCTTTAGTAAACGTCCATAAAATTAAGCGCAGGTCTTAAGCACTGAGATGTCTAGGTCTTCAACTTTAAGAGGCAGGTCTTAGATCACTGCAGAAATTGCACGGGATGTCAGATCTTAACACAGAGAGGACAATCCAAGCACTGAGAGGTCAGCTCTGAAAACACTGAGAGATCATATCTTAAACACTGAGAGATCGTATCGTAACACTCGAGGTCCATATCTTAAAACACTGAGTTTTCATGTCTTAAGCACTCAGAGGTCAGGTCTTAAACACTCCAGAGGTTCGTATCTTAACACTGAGATGTATCTTAAACCTTGGAAAAGTCAGGTCTTAAATGTACACTGAACAGGTAATATCTTAAAACACTGATTGACGTCAGTTATTATAGACCGAAGGTCAGATCTACACTAATAGCTCGCTACGCGTCAACTAAATCGCACGACTGTACGATAACGATTCGATCACGTGATCGATCTCAAGCGCGAATCATCACTTGTGTCTTCGAGACCATGTGATAGAAATCGTAGCGCAGCAGCCGTACGATTTTAGTTGACGTGTAGCCGAGCCTAAAGAGAGGTCGTATCCTAAACAAACCGTTGAACACGGGAGTGCGGTTTGCACGATGCAGCCTCCTGTGGCAGGACACAGCTTGTGTCGTTTCCACGCAGAAACATGGCCGCCCGGGTCACCTCCAGCATGCGAAGACCACGCTACGATGTTCAAACTGTATTTTCCGAGTCAGCCCTGAAGTCTGAAATTTAAAAGAAAGAAGAAAGAAGAAGCATCATCGACATCATCATCGTCCATCGTCATCGTTGTCCTCATCACACCATCATCATCATCGTTGTTGTTGTTGTGTGGTCGTCGTCGCCATCATCATCATCGTGATCATGGGTCTTCATCATTATCAATCCTCGTTGTCGTCGTCAGACCATCGGCGACGCATCATCACATCATGATCATCATCATACTATCATCATCATCATCATCATCGTGATCATGGTCTTCATAATTAATCTATTCCCCCTCGATTGGCGTCGTCAAGAACCATCGTCGACGCCATCATCATCATCATCATCATCCGCATCCTCATCATCATCATCATCATCATCATCATCATCATTCATCATCATCATCGTGATCATGTCTTCATCATTATCATTCTCGTTGGCGTCGTCAAACCATCGTCGACGCCATCAATCATCATCTCGTCTCATCATCATCATCATCTTCATCATGCGTCGTCGTTCGTTGTTGTTGTTGTTGTAGTCGTCGCCATCTCATCATCATATCGGTCGTCGTCGTCGTTGTGTTGTGTTGTTGTTGTTGTTGTCGTCGTTCGTCGCCCATCATTCATCATCATGCATCATCATCATTCACATCACATATCAATCGTGATCATCAGCATTATCATCTATCATCATCATCGTGATCATCATCATTCTCATCATCATAATCGTCAACAGCAGCAGCGGTAAAGAACAACGCAGCAACAAGAACAGCAAAATAAAAAACGGGCGAACACAACAGTAAACAAGGTGGCGCGGGTTCAGAATGGGAAAGGGGGTGGCGGGGGGGGGGCGAGTGGGCGGATTGAAAACGGCTTCCGCTGTTCGGTCTCTAAGGTTTCCTCCCGTCGGCACCCGTAGTTGGCTGGTTGAGGGATCTGTGGGTTCATTCACGGGGTGGAGGAGTGGGTTCTGGCTACTGGTGGGTTTGTGGGGTTGGACTTCTTTTTTCTTGCTTTGAACGATCGTTGGGGGGAGGGGGTGCGGGGAGGGGTGCGGGGGGGGGGGGGGGGTGGGGAGGGGGGTGGGTGTGTGTGGGGGGATTGCTGGGGGGGGGGGGGGGGGGGGGGGGGAATGGGGGTCGTCTTGGCGCCTGGGGTGTATAGTGGTGTGGGGAGGGGGGGGGGTGCAACGTGGTGGGGGGTGGGCGGACGGGGGGGGATATCAGCCAGCTGTTTCTCTTGG
>JAGGCT020000035.1:3178833-3216333 GCA_017654935.2 Phymorhynchus buccinoides
AACCAATCAACGATGAGTCTCAGAAGCGCTGTCTTTCAGTTATACCATTTTGCGACACGGATTGTGCACACAGTTCACCTGTAAAAAAAAGAAAGAAAGTATATTCACCTTTTGGCTCAATCATTCAGGTTCCGTTTGCGTTTGGTTTCTGTTCGCCAACGGCCATAACACGTTGAAAACACTGGTTCCCATCCGATCACTGAAGTTAAGCAACGTTGGGCCTGATCAGTATTTGGGGTGGTATTTCACCCGTGTTACTCTCTCTGTATCATATGTCTGCAAAATTATTTTTCCTAAATAAAAGATCATGGCCTATATTCGCATCGATATAGTGGTGAGACTTATTAATATCATTATGAAATCTTAGAAGTCCTTCTAAAGTCCTATTAAAGGGAGCGTGGTCGAGAAACGCATTCTCTCTCTCTCTCTGTGTGTGTGTGTGTGTGTGTGTGTGTGTGTGTGTGTGTGTGTGTGTGTGTGTGTGTGTGTGTGTGTGTGTGTGTTTCTCAGTGTCTCTCTCTCAACTCGTGCACACACACGCGCACACGCACACGCACGCACACACGCACACACACACACACACACACACACACACACACACACCACACACACACACACACACACTCGAAGAGGGAGACAGACAGGCAAGCAGGAAGAGACAGACAGACCGTCACACATACAGACAAAGACAGAGAGGGGCATAGTCAGAGGCTGGGAGACAGGGAACAGAGAAATCAATTCAGTGTCAGAACCAAAGACAGACTGACAGTGACAGATAGGGACATATAGAGACAGACAGATAGACAGAGACAGAGAGGGACATAGAGTCAGAGGTTGGGAGACAGGGAACAGAGAAATCAATTCAGTGTCAAACCAAAGACAGACTGACAGTGACAGATAGGGACACATAGAGACAGACAGATAGACAGACAGAGACAGAGAGAGATAAAGACAGACAGAGAGGGACATAGAGACATATCCATAGGGGCATAGAGTGAGACAGAAAACAGAAAAAACAAATCAGTTTCAAGTCAGACAGACAGAGAAGGACATAGAGACAGACAGACCGAGAGGGACATAGAGACAGACAGAAAGAGAGAGACATAGAGTGAGCGGTAGTGAGACAGAAATCAGAAACGCTTAGTTCGGTGTTTGTTCTATATCACCCCACTCCATATAGATGATATGGAGTGGGCGATTTCACTGTGCACATGCAGGCCGTCATCGGTTGACACCAGCGTTGTGGCAGCGGACAGCGGAAGGCAGGAATGATTGGAGGAAGCGGTTAGTTCCTGAGGCAAAGCTCCTGAGGCACCCATTAGACGACTCTGTCTGTTTCTCAGTGTCTCTCTCAACGCGCACACACTCACACATACACACACACACCGAGTCACACACACACACACACACACACACACACACACACACACACACACACACACACACACACATACAGATACACACACACACACACACACACACACACACACATACACACACACACACACACACACACACACACACACACACACACACACACACACACACACACACACACACACACACACACCGGAGATACCGGCTGAAGAGGGAGACAGACAGGAAGCAGGCAGACAGACAGGCAGACATTCCAGAACCAAATTAGTGGTCTTGCATGCGTTGATACACACATTTTATGAGATCACAGAGAGAGGGAGAGACAGACAGACCGTCAAACATACAGACAAACAGACAGAGAGGGGCATAGTGTCAGGGGTTGGGAGACAGGGAACAGATAAATCAATTCAGTGTCAAAACCAGAGACAGACTGAAAGTGACAGATAGGGACAGACAGAGACAGAGAGGGACATAGAGACAGACAGGCAGGAACATAGAGACAGACAGGTTGACAGACAGGGACATAGAGTGAGAGGTAGGGGTACAGAAAACAGAAAAAAACAAATCAGTGTCAAGCCAGACAGACAGACAGACAGAGACCATTAAGCATATTAGATCTTGCCAATGTAGACTAAGTTATAGTCTGCTTCAGTTCAAGATTTTTAGAATACAAAACAGCATCGGATTTGCAATCTACAGTTATCTCGATTACATACAAAAAACAAATGCGCATACGTGCGCGAACTGAAAAAGGAATGCACACTAACAAAACTAAGAAATAAAAAAAATTGACCTTGCCCAGTATCGAACTCGTAGCTGCGACATAACTAGACGGACCCTACGAAACACGCATTCTACCTCTGTGCTAAGGAATCATTCGAGGATAAAGAAACAATTTGTGTATTTAAACATTTGACAATAAAAGATGAAATCGGTTGTGAGTGCATGAAGCAGTGTGCGAACTAAACATTTTGACTTCTATTCAAAGCTGACAATCAAAGTGTTGCTGAAAAAGAAAAGTATCGTTCAAAAGCACATAGAATAAGCTTTGTAGAAATATAAAGATTATTTCACTTTTTCCAAGTACAGAAAATGATAAACGAAAAAAAAAGGTCAATAAATATTCAAAAACTCATCTTGTTGACCACATCATGAAATTTCAATGAGGTATTTTAAAGTCATGTAAATGTAACTGAAATTTGTTTCATTTCTTGAGTTAATTGGCATGGGCTTCTTACCCTGGTAGAATGGGCGTTTTACCACTCTCTCTCTTATGATCAAAACGAATGGACGCTACAATCACTCTGGTAGCAGCTCCATGGTTGACACTAAGACTAACATGTAAATCAACTATTGCAACAGACATGTGTGACCCACTTGGGAAAATGTGTAGCCCTGAAAAGGGCTTTTCGAGTTGTTTTGATCTCTTAAGATCGAGGCGAGGTTCGGGGCCTAACCACCAAAGCCGTAGAGGGTGCGGCCCTGGCGTTTGAGGGCGTACACCACGTCCATGGCGGTCACGGTCTTCCTTTTGGCGTGCTCGGTGTAGGTGACAGCATCACGGATCACGTTCTCCAAGAACACCTTGAGTACGCCACGGGTCTCCTCGTAGATGAGCCCCGAGATGCGCTTGACTCCACCACGACGTGCCAGACGACGGATAGCGGGCTTGGTGATACCCTGGATATTGTCACGAAGCACCTTTCGGTGACGCTTAGCGCCCCCCTTTCCCAGACCTTTTCCTCCTTTACCTCTGCCAGACATTTTTGATGTTGTTACTTTGATTTCTGCAAGTAGAATGATACATTTTTGAAGAATGGCGGTATATAAAAAGCAAAGCCGGCCTCCAATGAGGAAAAAGTGTCACGGTTGGGTTGTCTTTAAACACGTGGTTTAGTAGAAGTAAATACCATAAAATATTGTAAAAACTTAGTATGCTGGACGAAAACGATGAAATATGCTATGAGGGTTCCGTAATGATAATAATAATAATAATAATAATAATAATAATAATAATAATAATAATAATAATAATAGTAGTACATTTATATAGCGCTTTCCCAAAAATGAGCCCAAAGCGCTTTACAATCAATTATTCATCAACAAAAATAGCATTTAAGACTAACACAAACCAGCAACAACGCATATACAATGCAACTCTCTCTCTCTCTCTCTCTCTCTCTCTCTCTCTCTCTCTCTCTCTCTCTCTCTCTCTCTCTCTCTCTCTCTCTCACACACACACACACACACACACACACACACACACACACACACACACACACACACACACACACACACACACACACACGCACGCACGCACACGCACACACACACACACACACACACACACACACACACACACACGTACACGCGCACTCTCACATTTATCAACACTGACTCATTATTCATCTTTCATTCAGTAAGCCATAGCAACTGAGTTGCATGGACTGACCACATACACCAACACACATACACAAACGTTAGAGGATACACATACAAATACACTCACGTAGACAGATACACCCACATGCATACAGACACACACATACACATGCGTGCACACATAACCCACAAAACCAAGACACACACAAGCACACATGTATGCTCATATGCATGCTCACACACACACACACACACACACACACACACACACACACACACACACACACACACACACACACACACACACACACACACACACACACACACACACACACACACACACACACACACACACACACACACACACACACACACACACACACACACACACACACACACAGGACGTAAAAAAGCTTTATCAAGCTTACTCTTTTATCGTCAATAAAGATCATTTTGACTTGACTTGACTTGACTTGACACACACACACACACCACAAAACACTGCACAAACCTCTATTCTATCGTCCCTCACGTGCACACAACGATAGACAACTGATCAAATATTTAGGGTGCAGCAGGAAAAAGATGGGTTTTAAGAGAAGGTTTGAATGAGGAGACTGAGTTGTGTCGGAGAGGCGAAGGCAGATAATTCCAAAGAGATGGTGCTTGACAGGAAAAAGAACGTTGGCCAGCAGATTTGAGACGGGTGGAGGGAAGGGAAAGGAGACGAGAATCAGAAGACGAACGTGATTGAACTGGGAGCCAATGTAGGGAACGAAGAACCAGAGTGATATGATCGTACCTAGGGGAGCGAGAAATGAGACGGGCAGCATTTGGAGCTTAGAGATGAGAGTTGATGGACAGCCAGCAAGAAGTGAGTTACAGTAGTCAAGGCGAGACAGAACAAAAGCTTATACTAGAGTCTTCAGGGCATATTGAGAGAGGAAACGGCGGATTGAACTAATTCTTCGAAGTTCTAGATAGTAAGACTTGCAAACATTGGAAACATGCTGTTTGAAAGAAAGGGTTTGGTCCAAAGTAACACCTAGATTGCGGACAGATGCTGATAGCTTGATCTCAGTGCCATCAATGTCGACAGAACCTGGGAGAACCGAGTTTTAATTGTGTGGTTAGAGGCTACAAGAATCATCTCTGTCTTTTCAGCATTTAGTTGCAGTTTGTTATAGAACATCCATGTTTTAACAGCAGAAATGCACAACTTAGAAGAAGAAATCATTTGATCTAACTGACTCAGGTGGGCAGAAATGTACAGCTGATTATCATCAGAAAAGCTATGATTTAGAAGAGAATGCTGGTTGATGATGGTGGAGAGAGGTTGGGTATAAAGAACAAAAAGGATAGGGCCTAAGACTGAACCTTGGGGCACACCGAACTGAAGACCTTTTGGAAGAGATGGAGAACCATTGACAACAACTGTCTGTGTGCGATCAGAGAGGTAGGAAGAAAACCAGGAAAGAACAGCCCCAGATAGACCAAAGGAGGTGTGAAGTCTAGAAATGAGGATAGAGTGGTCAATAGTATCAAACGCTGCAGAAAGATCAAGAGAGAGAGAAGAGAAACCTTGTTTTCATCCAAGGCAGTGAGTAGATCGTTCGTTATCTTCTTGTCCCTTACACCCAAAAAGGTCAAATTTAGAAACGAACCCAAGATTCGTTCTAATTTGATTTTGCTACCAGAAAGTACCAAAAGAGTGCAAACCTCTGACAAGATAGCTCCGTTTTTTTACCTTGTCAGTATCCTGAAAATATCTTGCTTAAAACCCTTTCAACGCCAGCCATTTTCAGCCAAAACTTTCCATTAAACCTACCTGGGTAGAGAAAAGATTTCATCTGGGTAGAGAAAAGATTTCATCTGCAATTATTTGGATTCCTTTGCGACGTCCATAAAATAGGGCCTATTCTTACCTCCCAACATTAAGAACATCAGATAACAGACCCTCATTTGATGCCTTTCAGTGACATGGGTGCTCAATCATTGTGGTGCCAAGAGGCGACAAAAGGGTTAAAGTTAGAACAAATCACTCATCTGTTGCGCGCGCACACGCACACACACACACACTGATGACAAAAATGGTGTTTAAATTTCAATGTTGTTTTTGCTATAGGTGCTAAATATATACAATAGCAAACAAGCATGCTATGCGTTACCTACAATTGATATTTACGTGGTCAGCATCTAGACCTGCTGCCATCCTTCAGAGGCCCAATATGCGTGTTAATAATGACTGCACTGTATTGATTGGCTAATGGGCGTGTTAATAATGACTGCACTGCATTGATTGTGTATTGTGATAGTTGCATTTACCGTCTTGAACACAAGGCATTGAAAACAAACATGAAACCACCTTAGCTGGTTTATGTAACAATTGAAAGCTTCCTGGAATGTATAAGAAATTGTGTTGTTTTTTGCTGGATTGTGCATACACAACCCTAAGGCTAATGCAACGAGATGACGTGTCCCACTTAGGAATATGTGGTGGTCCTGAAAAGGACCTTTAAATGGGATAGCAAGGGGCTAGCTGGCAAGGAGGCTTCTCAAGCCTTTCCGCTGGAAGTCTTGGCCTGCGATTTCTTGGGCAGCAGCACGGCCTGGATGTTGGGCAGCACGCCTCCCTGGGCGATGGTGACCCCGGACAGCAGCTTGTTGAGCTCCTCGTCATTACGGATGGCCAGCTGCAGGTGGCGAGGGATGATTCTGGTCTTCTTGTTGTCCCGGGCAGCGTTGCCTGCCAACTCCAGCACCTCAGCGGCCAGGTACTCCAGAACAGCCGCCAGGTAAACAGGAGCGCCCGCACCTACACGTTCAGCATAGTTGCCTTTACGGAGAAGTCTGTGGATTCGACCCACGGGGAACTGGAGTCCAGCGCGGGATGAGCGGGACTTGCTCTTGCCCTTGACTTTGCCACCTTTTCCACGTCCAGACATGACGAGAGAGAGTAGTGGTTGTGAGGAGAACAATTTTCTAAGACGAACACCTTGATGCGAAGCGAGCATTTATGCCTGACTGCACACTGTCTCAGCCTTTTTATGCAAACTCTAATGTTAAACTGTTGACTGTTAGTCAGCCAATCATCTTGCTCTATTTCTACCACCAGGAAGCAAGGCCAGCAACACAAACCAAAAGTTCCGTTTTTCTGAGTCCAACTTCACACAACGTCAATCGACAGAGTAGCTCTAGTTTATCTGTATTGAAAGCGTTCAACCGTGAGACCATGCCACCCAAAGTGAGTTCAAAGGGCGCCAAAAAGGCCGGAAAAGCCAAGGCCGTTCGCACAGGCGAAAAGAAGCGCAAGAGGAAGAGGAAGGAAAGCTATGCCATCTACATCTACAAGGTGCTAAAGCAGGTGCACCCTGACACTGGTATCAGCAGCAAGGCCATGTCCATCATGAACAGCTTCGTGAACGACATCTTCGAAAGGATCGCCGCCGAAGCCTCGAGACTGGCCCATTACAACAAGCGCTCCACCATCACCAGCCGCGAGATCCAGACGGCTGTGCGCCTGCTGCTGCCTGGCGAGCTGGCCAAGCACGCCGTGAGCGAGGGGACCAAGGCGGTCACCAAGTACACCAGCAGCAAGTAAAGCCTGAGCTGAAAAAAAACCAGGCTTGCTTGCTTGCTTTCAAATCTAGGCCCTTTTCAGGGCCACCCATTTTCCCAAGTGGGGTCACCGATTCTCATTGCATTATATTGACCGTTAAGTCATAGTTATGATTACCAAACTGCACACGCATTATGCTTGTTTAAATAAATCGTATTCCTGACAACTCTACGTAAGCAATGACAACTGCAATTTATGTGACATAACCATCATGCTTGGCATCCACATGTCCAAATCTGTTTTTCTATAAAAAAAATCTAGAATAAAATCCAAGACCTTTTCGTAATACTATGGATTTATCTGTTCTGATGTGATTTAGTATGGCATAAGAGCAGTTTCAAAATGGAATTTCTACTTTGAGTTAAATCTGTTCCACACCCATCTCTACACACTCCTCTCCCCACCTCCGTCTTCCCCTAACCCTTGACCCGCCCAATCAACCGATGGATCCTCAGCCAGTGCTTGATAACGGACTGACCATTGTGACGGCATCATTATTCTGTTTGATGTGGGCTGACCACATAGTGTTATTATTAGCCAGTGCTTGATAACGGACTGACCAGTTGTGCTGTCGGTCAGTCTGTGCTGCATTGTGTCATCCTTTTCTTTTGCGAAGGAAGCTGCACGTTTGTCAAGTTTATGTGCCTTCGTGTCCATCTGTATAATCAGTACTCTCTGGGTCTTTTATGAGTTTTATCCCAGCAGTTTTACTATCCTAGTTGCCTCATTCTCATCTCTCACTTGGCTTGTGGGCGTGTAAGTGTGTGTGTGTGTGTGTGTGTGTGTGTGTGTGTGCGTGTGTGTGCGTGTGCGTGCGCGTGCGTGTGCGTGTGCGTGTGCGTGTGCGTGCGTGCGTGCGCGCGCACGCGCGCATGCGCGTTCATTTGACTACACGAATTACGCAAATCAAAGTAAATCCTTTAGATGGTTTTACGGGGAAAAACCCCAATTTGCACACAAAAACTGAGATCCATTTAAAACAAAAACAAAACGAATAGGCCTAATTATTTTGTTGTATGGTTTTGTTACAGCAATTGTTTGTTCAAGAATCAAATTACAAAGTAGCCAGCCACCTCACGTAGTCACAAAGTTAGAGAACAAAATTGGTTTTACTTCAAGCAACGTGAAAAATGAAACCGTACCCTGCATTAAAGGCGGACCCTGACGGATGAGTTTTTGCAAGAAACACGTCGAGGTCACCAGAAAGACAGTCTTTTCAAGGATTGGAACAGTCATTTTGCTCTGGTTTCCTAGAAATCAAACCCTAAAAACGGCGATTCCTCCCTGGCGGAGTTAGAAACCATTTTGGATGGGGTGGGTGGAGGCCACTAATAAAAGTGGTTGAAGCTTTTTTCAATTTGGCAGTGCAGTAAAAACAAGAACCATGGAGCTATTTTCTTAGTTGTGAATGAAACTGTCTTTGGTAAACTGTATATAAAAACATATTTACAAAAATGAAAAGGCTTTGTATTGTGGACATTTTGTGCAAACGATTTGGCATAAACTCAGGCAGACATTAGAAAAGAGCAAGCACGTGTGTTGTCTTTCACTGAAACAATCCAACTTCTGGTAGGTCCGCCAAGGAAGAACCACCGATTTCACTTCTACAAAACCAGAGCAAAGTGAGTGTTGCAATCTCTGTAAATGGTGTTTTCCTGGTGATCTTGATGTGTTTCTTGCAAAATCTCACCCGTCAGGGTGCCACTTTGAATGAGTCGCATTTCGTTTGAATCACTCGCATTGCCAGAAAACTTAGTTTTGCTTCAAACAATGCAAAAATCAATCTTGAATTATAGTATTATGCACTTGTTGCAGGTTTGCTAATATTCACATTGTACTTGCGATGTTAGTAACAGTAACCCATGCAACGAGTCGTGACCCACTCGGGAATCTGGGTGGTCCTGAAAAGGACCTAAAGTAGGGGTTGTCTAAGGAGCTAGGCTCAAAGCTAGAGCTTAAGCGCGCTCGCCACGGATACGGCGTGCCAGCTGGATGTCCTTGGGCATGATGGTCACACGCTTGGCGTGGATGGCACAAAGGTTGGTGTCTTCGAACAGACCCACCAGGTAGGCCTCGCTGGCTTCCTGCAGGGCCATGACGGCTGAGCTCTGGAAACGCAGGTCCGTTTTGAAGTCCTGGGCGATCTCGCGGACCAGGCGCTGGAAGGGTAGCTTGCGGATCAACAGCTCGGTGCTCTTCTGGTAGCGACGGATCTCACGCAGGGCCACGGTGCCGGGCCTGTAGCGGTGGGGCTTCTTCACTCCGCCTGTGGCAGGCGCGCTCTTCCTGGCCGCCTTGGTAGCCAGCTGTTTGCGGGGAGCTTTCCCTCCAGTAGACTTGCGAGCGGTTTGCTTGGTACGAGCCATGATAAGGAGATTTGTAGAGTTGTAGAGTTGTAGACTGAACGCTGTCTTCTTCTGCTGTGAATACGGCGAGAAAGAGACGAATGAAGCTCAGACTGGTGCGTTTCCAACCTTTATACACGCTTACCTTGGCGGGCTTTCCAACCAATCAACGATGAGTCTCAGAAGCGCTGTCTTTCAGTTATACCATTTTGCGACACGGATTGTGCACACAGTTCACCTGTAAAAAAAAGAAAGAAAGTATATTCACCTTTTGGCTCAATCATTCAGGTTCCGTTTGCGTTTGGTTTCTGTTCGCCAACGGCCATAACACGTTGAAAACACTGGTTCCCATCCGATCACTGAAGTTAAGCAACGTTGGGCCTGATCAGTATTTGGGGTGGTATTTCACCCGTGTTACTCTCTCTGTATCATATGTCTGCAAAATTATTTTTCCTAAATAAAAGATCATGGCCTATATTCGCATCGATATAGTGTGAGACTTATTAATATCATTATGAAATCTTAGAAGTCCTTCTAAAGTCCTATTAAAGGGAGCGTGGTCGAG
The DNA here is from genome assembly GCA_017654935.2 of Phymorhynchus buccinoides. Lineage (NCBI taxonomy): Eukaryota > Metazoa > Mollusca > Gastropoda > Neogastropoda > Raphitomidae > Phymorhynchus > Phymorhynchus buccinoides. Next base: position 3,189,122 of record JAGGCT020000035.1, read on the forward strand.
AAACGCATCTCTCTCTCTCTCTGTGTGTGTGTGTGTGTGTGTGTGTGTGTGTGTGTGTGTGTGTGTGTGTGTGTGTGTGTGTGTGTGTGTGTGTGTGTTTCTCAGTGTCTCTCTCTCAACTCGTGCACACACACGCGCACACGCACACACACACACGCACACACACACACACACACACACACACACACACACACACACACACACACACACACACACACACACACACTCGAAGAGGGAGACAGACAGGCAAGCAGGAAGAGACAGACAGACCGTCACACATACAGACAAAGACAGAGAGGGGCATAGTCAGAGGCTGGGAGACAGGGAACAGAGAAATCAATTCAGTGTCAGAACCAAAGACAGACTGACAGTGACAGATAGGGACATATAGAGACAGACAGATAGACAGAGACAGAGAGGGACATAGAGTCAGAGGTTGGGAGACAGGGAACAGAGAAATCAATTCAGTGTCAAACCAAAGACAGACTGACAGTGACAGATAGGGACACATAGAGACAGACAGATAGACAGACAGAGACAGAGAGGACGTAAAGACAGACAGAGAGGGACATAGAGACATATCCATAGGGGCATAGAGTGAGACAGAAAACAGAAAAACCAAATCAGTTTCAAGTCAGACAGACAGAGAAGGACATAGAGACAGACAGACCGAGAGGGACATAGAGACAGACAGAAAGAGAGAGACATAGAGTGAGCGGTAGTGAGACAGAAATCAGAAACGCTTAGTTCGGTGTTTGTTCTATATCACCCCACTCCATATAGATGATATGGAGTGGGCGATTTCACTGTGCACATGCAGGCCGTCATCGGTTGACACCAGCGTTGTGGCAGCGGACAGCGGAAGGCAGGAATGATTGGAGGAAGCGGTTAGTTCCTGAGGCAAAGCTCCTGAGGCACCCATTAGACGACTCTGTCTGTTTCTCAGTGTCTCTCTCAACGCGCACACACTCACACATACACACACACACCGAGTCACACACACACACACACACACACACACACACACACACACACACACACACACACACACACACACATACAGATACAGTCACACACACACACACACACACACACACACACACACACACACACACACACACACACACACACACACACACACACACACACACACACACACACACACACACACACACACACACACCGGAGATACCGGCTGAAGAGGGAGACAGACAGGAAGCAGGCAGACAGACAGGCAGACATTCCAGAACCAAATTAGTGGTCTTGCATGCGTTGATACACACATTTTATGAGATCACAGAGAGAGGGAGAGACAGACAGACCGTCAAACATACAGACAAACAGACAGAGAGGGGCATAGTGTCAGGGGTTGGGAGACAGGGAACAGATAAATCAATTCAGTGTCAAAACCAGAGACAGACTGAAAGTGACAGATAGGGACAGACAGAGACAGAGAGGGACATAGAGACAGACAGGCAGGAACATAGAGACAGACAGGTTGACAGACAGGGACATAGAGTGAGAGGTAGGGGTACAGAAAACAGAAAAAAACAAATCAGTGTCAAGCCAGACAGACAGACAGACAGAGACCATTAAGCATATTAGATCTTGCCAATGTAGACTAAGTTATAGTCTGCTTCAGTTCAAGATTTTTAGAATACAAAACAGCATCGGATTTGCAATCTACAGTTATCTCGATTACATACAAAAAACAAATGCGCATACGTGCGCGAACTGAAAAAGGAATGCACACTAACAAAACTAAGAAATAAAAAAAATTGACCTTGCCCAGTATCGAACTCGTAGCTGCGACATAACTAGACGGACCCTACGAAACACGCATTCTACCTCTGTGCTAAGGAATCATTCGAGGATAAAGAAACAATTTGTGTATTTAAACATTTGACAATAAAAGATGAAATCGGTTGTGAGTGCATGAAGCAGTGTGCGAACTAAACATTTTGACTTCTATTCAAAGCTGACAATCAAAGTGTTGCTGAAAAAGAAAAGTATCGTTCAAAAGCACATAGAATAAGCTTTGTAGAAATATAAAGATTATTTCACTTTTTCCAAGTACAGAAAATGATAAACGAAAAAAAAAGGTCAATAAATATTCAAAAACTCATCTTGTTGACCACATCATGAAATTTCAATGAGGTATTTTAAAGTCATGTAAATGTAACTGAAATTTGTTTCATTTCATGAGTTAATTGGCATGGGCTTCTTACCCTGGTAGAATGGGCGTTTTACCACTCTCTCTCTTATGATCAAAACGAATGGACGCTACAATCACTCTGGTAGCAGCTCCATGGTTGACACTAAGACTAACATGTAAATCAACTATTGCAACAGACATGTGTGACCCACTTGGGAAAATGTGTAGCCCTGAAAAGGGCTTTTCGAGTTGTTTTGATCTCTTAAGATCGAGGCGAGGTTCGGGGCCTAACCACCAAAGCCGTAGAGGGTGCGGCCCTGGCGTTTGAGGGCGTACACCACGTCCATGGCGGTCACGGTCTTCCTTTTGGCGTGCTCGGTGTAGGTGACAGCATCACGGATCACGTTCTCCAAGAACACCTTGAGTACGCCACGGGTCTCCTCGTAGATGAGCCCCGAGATGCGCTTGACTCCACCACGACGTGCCAGACGACGGATAGCGGGCTTGGTGATACCCTGGATATTGTCACGAAGCACCTTTCGGTGACGCTTAGCGCCCCCCTTTCCCAGACCTTTTCCTCCTTTACCTCTGCCAGACATTTTTGATGTTGTTACTTTGATTTCTGCAAGTAGAATGATACATTTTTGAAGAATGGCGGTATATAAAAAGCAAAGCCGGCCTCCAATGAGGAAAAAGTGTCACGGTTGGGTTGTCTTTAAACACGTGGTTTAGTAGAAGTAAATACCATAAAATATTGTAAAAACTTAGTATGCTGGACGAAAACGATGAAATATGCTATGAGGGTTCCGTAATGATAATAAAATAATAATAATAATAATAATAATAATAATAATAATAATAATAATAATAATAATAATAGTAGTACATTTATATAGCGCTTTCCCAAAAATGAGCCCAAAGCGCTTTACAATCAATTATTCATCAACAAAAATAGCATTTAAGACTAACACAAACCAGCAACAACGCATATACAATGCAACTCTCTCTCTCTCTCTCTCTCTCTCTCTCTCTCTCTCTCTCTCTCTCTCTCTCTCTCTCTCTCTCACACACACACACACACACACACACACACACACACACACACACACACACACACACACACACACACACACACACACACACGCACGCACGCACACACACACACACACACACACACACACACACACACACACACGTACACGCGCACTCTCACATTTATCAACACTGACTCATTATTCATCTTTCATTCAGTAAGCCATAGCAACTGAGTTGCATGGACTGACCACATACACCAACACACATACACAAACGTTAGAGGATACACATACAAATACACTCACGTAGACAGATACACCCACATGCATACAGACACACACATACACATGCGTGCACACATAACCCACAAAACCAAGACACACACAAGCACACATGTATGCTCATATGCATGCTCACACACACATACACACACACACACACACACACACACACACACACACACACACACACACACACACACACACACACACACACACACACACACACACACACACACACACACACACACACACACACACACACACACACACACACACACACACACACACACACACACACACACACACAGGACGTAAAAAAGCTTTATCAAGCTTACTCTTTTATCGTCAATAAAGATCATTTTGACTTGACTTGACTTGACTTGACACACACACACACACACACAAAACACTGCACAAACCTCTATTCTATCGTCCCTCACGTGCACACAACGATAGACAACTGATCAAATATTTAGGGTGCAGCAGGAAAAAGATGGGTTTTAAGAGAGGTTTTGAATGAGGAGACTGAGTTGTGTCGGAGAGGCGAAGGCAGATAATTCCAAAGAGATGGTGCTTGACAGGAAAAAGAACGTTGGCCAGCAGATTTGAGACGGATGGAGGGAAGGGAAAGGAGACGAGAATCAGAAGACGAACGTGATTGAACTGGGAGCCAATGTAGGGAACGAAGAACCGGAGTGATATGATCGTACCTAGGGGAGCGAGAAATGAGACGGGCAGCATTTGGAGCTTAGAGATGAGAGTTGATGGACAGCCAGCAAGAAGTGAGTTACAGTAGTCAAGGCGAGACAGAACAAAAGCACATACTAGAGTCTTCAGGGCATCTTGAGAGAGGAAACGGCGGATTGAACTAATTCTTCGAAGTTCTAGATAGCAAGACTTGCAAACATTGGAAACATGCTGTTTGAAAGAAAGGGTTTGGTCCAAAGTAACACCTAGATTGCGGACAGATGCTGATAGCTTGATCTCAGTGCCATCAATGTCGACAGAACCTGGGAGAACCTGAGTTTTAATTGTGTGGTTAAAGGCTACAAGAATCATCTGTCTTTTTCAGCATTTAGTTGCAGTTTGTTATAGAACATCCATGTTTTAACAGCAGAAATGCACAACTTAGAAGAATAAATCATTTGATCTAACTGACTCAGGTGGGCAGAAATGTACAGCTGATTATCATCAGAAAAGCTATGATTTAGAAGAGAATGCTGGTTGATGATGGTGGAGAGAGGTTGGGTATAAAGAACAAAAAGGATAGGGCCTAAGACTGAACCTTGGGGCACACCGAACTGAAGACCTTTTGGAAGAGATGGAGAACCATTGACAACAACTGTCTGTGTGCGATCAGAGAGGTAGGAAGAAAACCAGGAAAGAACAGCCCCAGATAGACCAAAGGAGGTGTGAAGTCTAGAAATGAGGATAGAGTGGTCAATAGTATCAAACGCTGCAGAAAGATCAAGGAGAGAGAGAAGAGAAACCTTGTTTTCATCCAAGGCAGTGAGTAGATCGTTCGTTATCTTCTTGTCCCTTACACCCAAAAAGGTCAAATTTAGAAACGAACCCAAGATTCGTTCTAATTTGATTTTGCTACCAGAAAGTACCAAAAGAGTGCAAACCTCTGACAAGATAGCTCCGTTTTTTTACCTTGTCAGTATCCTGAAAATATCTTGCTTAAAACCCTTTCAACGCCAGCCATTTTCAGCCCAAACTCTCCATTAAACCTACCTGGGTAGAGAAAAGATTTCATCTGGGTAGAGAAAAGATTTCATCTGCAATTATTTGGATTCCTTTGCGACGTCCATAAAATAGGGCCTATTCTTACCTCCCAACATTAAGAACATCAGATAACAGACCCTCATTTGATGCCTTTCAGTGACATGGGTGCTCAATCATTGTGGTGCCAAGAGGCGACAAAAGGGTTAAAGTTAGAACAAATCACTCATCTGTCGCGCGCGCACACGCACACACACACACACTGATGACAAAAATGGTGTTTAAATTTCAATGTTGTTTTTGCTATAGGTGCTAAATATATACAATAGCAAACAAGCATGCTATGCGTTACCTACAATTGATATTTACGTGGTCAGCATCTAGACCTGCTGCCATCCTTCAGAGGCCCAATATGCGTGTTAATAATGACTGCACTGTATTGATTGGCTAATGGGCGTGTTAATAATGACTGCACTGCATTGATTGTGTATTGTGATAGTTGCATTTACCGTCTTGAACACAAGGCATTGAAAACAAACATGAAACCACCTTAGCTGGTTTATGTAACAATTGAAAGCTTCCTGGAATGTATAAGAAATTGTGTTGTTTTTTGCTGGATTGTGCATACACAACCCTAAGGCTAATGCAACGAGATGACGTGTCCCACTTAGGAATATGTGGTGGTCCTGAAAAGGACCTTTAAATGGGATAGCAAGGGGCTAGCTGGCAAGGAGGCTTCTCAAGCCTTTCCGCTGGAAGTCTTGGCCTGCGATTTCTTGGGCAGCAGCACGGCCTGGATGTTGGGCAGCACGCCTCCCTGGGCGATGGTGACCCCGGACAGCAGCTTGTTGAGCTCCTCGTCATTACGGATGGCCAGCTGCAGGTGGCGAGGGATGATTCTGGTCTTCTTGTTGTCCCGGGCAGCGTTGCCTGCCAACTCCAGCACCTCAGCGGCCAGGTACTCCAGAACAGCCGCCAGGTAAACAGGAGCGCCCGCACCTACACGTTCAGCATAGTTGCCTTTACGGAGAAGTCTGTGGATTCGACCCACGGGGAACTGGAGTCCAGCGCGGGATGAGCGGGACTTGCTCTTGCCCTTGACTTTGCCACCTTTTCCACGTCCAGACATGACGAGAGAGAGTAGTGGTTGTGAGGAGAACAATTTTCTAAGACGAACACCTTGATGCGAAGCGAGCATTTATGCCTGACTGCACACTGTCTCAGCCTTTTTATGCAAACTCTAATGTTAAACTGTTGACTGTTAGTCAGCCAATCATCTTGCTCTATTTCTACCACCAGGAAGCAAGGCCAGCAACACAAACCAAAAGTTCCGTTTTTCTGAGTCCAACTTCACACAACGTCAATCGACAGAGTAGCTCTAGTTTATCTGTATTGAAAGCGTTCAACCGTGAGACCATGCCACCCAAAGTGAGTTCAAAGGGCGCCAAAAAGGCCGGAAAAGCCAAGGCCGTTCGCACAGGCGAAAAGAAGCGCAAGAGGAAGAGGAAGGAAAGCTATGCCATCTACATCTACAAGGTGCTAAAGCAGGTGCACCCTGACACTGGTATCAGCAGCAAGGCCATGTCCATCATGAACAGCTTCGTGAACGACATCTTCGAAAGGATCGCCGCCGAAGCCTCGAGACTGGCCCATTACAACAAGCGCTCCACCATCACCAGCCGCGAGATCCAGACGGCTGTGCGCCTGCTGCTGCCTGGCGAGCTGGCCAAGCACGCCGTGAGCGAGGGGACCAAGGCGGTCACCAAGTACACCAGCAGCAAGTAAAGCCTGAGCTGAAAAAAAACCAGGCTTGCTTGCTTGCTTTCAAATCTAGGCCCTTTTCAGGGCCACCCATTTTCCCAAGTGGGGTCACCGATTCTCATTGCATTATATTGACCGTTAAGTCATAGTTATGATTACCAAACTGCACACGCATTATGCTTGTTTAAATAAATCGTATTCCTGACAACTCTACGTAAGCAATGACAACTGCAATTTATGTGACATAACCATCATGCTTGGCATCCACATGTCCAAATCTGTTTTTCTATAAAAAAAATCTAGAATAAAATCCAAGACCTTTTCGTAATACTATGGATTTATCTGTTCTGATGTGATTTAGTATGGCATAAGAGCAGTTTCAAAATGGAATTTCTACTTTGAGTTAAATCTGTTCCACACCCATCTCTACACACTCCTCTCCCCACCTCCGTCTTCCCCTAACCCTTGACCCGCCCAATCAACCGATGGATCCTCAGCCAGTGCTTGATAACGGACTGACCATTGTGACGGCATCATTATTCTGTTTGATGTGGGCTGACCACATAGTGTTATTATTAGCCAGTGCTTGATAACGGACTGACCAGTTGTGCTGTCGGTCAGTCTGTGCTGCATTGTGTCATCCTTTTCTTTTGCGAAGGAAGCTGCACGTTTGTCAAGTTTATGTGCCTTCGTGTCCATCTGTATAATCAGTACTCTCTGGGTCTTTTATGAGTTTTATCCCAGCAGTTTTACTATCCTAGTTGCCTCATTCTCATCTCTCACTTGGCTTGTGGGCGTGTGTGTGTGTGTGTGTGTGTGTGTGTGTGTGTGTGTGTGTGTGTGTGTGTGTGTGTGTGTGCGTGTGCGTGTGCGTGTGTGTGTGTGTGCGTGCGTGCGCGCGCACGCGCGCATGCGCGTTCATTTGACTACACGAATTACGCAAATCAAAGTAAATCCTTTAGATGGTTTTACGGGGAAAAACCCCAATTTGCACACAAAAACTGAGATCCATTTAAAACAAAAACAAAAACGAATAGGCCTAATTATTTTGTTGTATGGTTTTGTTACAGCAATTGTTTGTTCAAGAATCAAATTACAAAGTAGCCAGCCACCTCACGTAGTCACAAAGTTAGAGAACAAAATTGGTTTTACTTCAAGCAACGTGAAAAATGAAACCGTACCCTGCATTAAAGGCGGACCCTGACGGATGAGTTTTTGCAAGAAACACGTCGAGGTCACCAGAAAGACAGTCTTTTCAAGGATTGGAACACTCATTTTGCTCTGGTTTCCTAGAAATCAAACCCTAAAAACGGCGATTCCTCCCTGGCGGAGTTAGAAACCATTTTGGATGGGGTGGGTGGAGGCCACTAATAAAAGTGGTTGAAGCTTTTTTCAATTTGGCAGTGCAGTAAAAACAAGAACCATGGAGCTATTTTCTTAGTTGTGAATGAAACTGTCTTTGGTAAACTGTATATAAAAACATATTTACAAAAATGAAAAGGCTTTGTATTGTGGACATTTTGTGCAAACGATTTGGCATAAACTCAGGCAGACATTAGAAAAGAGCAAGCACGTGTGTTGTCTTTCACTGAAACAATCCAACTTCTGGTAGGTCCGCCAAGGAAGAACCACCGATTTCACTTCTACAAAACCAGAGCAAAGTGAGTGTTGCAATCTCTGTAAATGGTGTTTTCCTGGTGATCTTGATGTGTTTCTTGCAAAATCTCACCCGTCAGGGTGCCACTTTGAATGAGTCGCATTTCGTTTGAATCACTCGCATTGCCAGAAAACTTAGTTTTGCTTCAAACAATGCAAAAATCAATCTTGAATTATAGTATTATGCACTTGTTGCAGGTTTGCTAATATTCACATTGTACTTGCGATGTTAGTAACAGTAACCCATGCAACGAGTCGTGACCCACTCGGGAATCTGGGTGGTCCTGAAAAGGACCTAAAGTAGGGGTTGTCTAAGGAGCTAGGCTCAAAGCTAGAGCTTAAGCGCGCTCGCCACGGATACGGCGTGCCAGCTGGATGTCCTTGGGCATGATGGTCACACGCTTGGCGTGGATGGCACAAAGGTTGGTGTCTTCGAACAGACCCACCAGGTAGGCCTCGCTGGCTTCCTGCAGGGCCATGACGGCTGAGCTCTGGAAACGCAGGTCCGTTTTGAAGTCCTGGGCGATCTCGCGGACCAGGCGCTGGAAGGGTAGCTTGCGGATCAACAGCTCGGTGCTCTTCTGGTAGCGACGGATCTCACGCAGGGCCACGGTGCCGGGCCTGTAGCGGTGGGGCTTCTTCACTCCGCCTGTGGCAGGCGCGCTCTTCCTGGCCGCCTTGGTAGCCAGCTGTTTGCGGGGAGCTTTCCCTCCAGTAGACTTGCGAGCGGTTTGCTTGGTACGAGCCATGATAAGGAGATTTGTAGAGTTGTAGAGTTGTAGACTGAACGCTGTCTTCTTCTGCTGTGAATACGGCGAGAAAGAGACGAATGAAGCTCAGACTGGTGCGTTTCCAACCTTTATACACGCTTACCTTGGCGGGCTTTCCAACCAATCAACGATGAGTCTCAGAAGCGCTGTCTTTCAGTTATACCATTTTGCGACACGGATTGTGCACACAGTTCACCTGTAAAAAAAAGAAAGAAAGTATATTCACCTTTTGGCTCAATCATTCAGGTTCCGTTTGCGTTTGGTTTCTGTTCGCCAACGGCCATAACACGTTGAAAACACTGGTTCCCATCCGATCACTGAAGTTAAGCAACGTTGGGCCTGATCAGTATTTGGGGTGGTATTTCACCCGTGTTACTCTCTCTGTATCATATGTCTGCAAAATTATTTTTCCTAAATAAAAGATCATGGCCTATATTCGCATCGATATAGTGTGAGACTTATTAATATCATTATGAAATCTTAGAAGTCCTTCTAAAGTCCTATTAAAGGGAGCGTGGTCGAGAAACGCATTTCTCTCTCTCTCTCTGTGTGTGTGTGTGTGTGTGTGTGTGTGTGTGTGTGTGTGTGTGTGTGTGTGTGTGTGTGTGTGTGTGTGTGTGTGTTTCTCAGTGTCTCTCTCTCAACTCGTGCACACACACGCGCACACGCACACGCACGCACGCACACACACACACACACACACACACACACACACACACACACACACACACACACACACACACACACTCGAAGAGGGAGACAGACAGGCAAGCAGGAAGAGACAGACAGACCGTCACACATACAGACAAAGACAGAGAGGGGCATAGTCAGAGGCTGGGAGACAGGGAACAGAGAAATCAATTCAGTGTCAGAACCAAAGACAGACTGACAGTGACAGATAGGGACATATAGAGACAGACAGATAGACAGAGACAGAGAGGGACATAGAGTCAGAGGTTGGGAGACAGGGAACAGAGAAATCAATTCAGTGTCAAACCAAAGACAGACTGACAGTGACAGATAGGGACACATAGAGACAGACAGATAGACAGACAGAGACAGAGAGGACGTAAAGACAGACAGAGAGGGACATAGAGACATATCCATAGGGGCATAGAGTGAGACAGAAAACAGAAAAACCAAATCAGTTTCAAGTCAGACAGACAGAGAAGGACATAGAGACAGACAGACCGAGAGGGACATAGAGACAGACAGAAAGAGAGAGACATAGAGTGAGCGGTAGTGAGACAGAAATCAGAAACGCTTAGTTCGGTGTTTGTTCTATATCACCCCACTCCATATAGATGATATGGAGTGGGCGATTTCACTGTGCACATGCAGGCCGTCATCGGTTGACACCAGCGTTGTGGCAGCGGACAGCGGAAGGCAGGAATGATTGGAGGAAGCGGTTAGTTCCTGAGGCAAAGCTCCTGAGGCACCCATTAGACGACTCTGTCTGTTTCTCAGTGTCTCTCTCAACGCGCACACACTCACACATACACACACACACAGTCACACACACACACACACACACACACACACACACACACACACACACACACACACACACACACACACACACATACAGATACAGTCACACACACACACACACACACACACACACACACACACACACACACACACACACACACACACACACACACACACACACACACACACCACACACACACACACACACACACACACACCGGAGATACCGGCTGAAGAGGGAGACAGACAGGAAGCAGGCAGACAGACAGGCAGACATTCCAGAACCAAATTAGTGGTCTTGCATGCGTTGATACACACATTTTATGAGATCACAGAGAGAGGGAGAGACAGACAGACCGTCAAACATACAGACAAACAGACAGAGAGGGGCATAGTGTCAGGGGTTGGGAGACAGGGAACAGATAAATCAATTCAGTGTCAAAACCAGAGACAGACTGAAAGTGACAGATAGGGACAGACAGAGACAGAGAGGGACATAGAGACAGACAGGCAGGAACATAGAGACAGACAGGTTGACAGACAGGGACATAGAGTGAGAGGTAGGGGTACAGAAAACAGAAAAAAACAAATCAGTGTCAAGCCAGACAGACAGACAGACAGAGACCATTAAGCATATTAGATCTTGCCAATGTAGACTAAGTTATAGTCTGCTTCAGTTCAAGATTTTTAGAATACAAAACAGCATCGGATTTGCAATCTACAGTTATCTCGATTACATACAAAAAACAAATGCGCATACGTGCGCGAACTGAAAAAGGAATGCACACTAACAAAACTAAGAAATAAAAAAAATTGACCTTGCCCAGTATCGAACTCGTAGCTGCGACATAACTAGACGGACCCTACGAAACACGCATTCTACCTCTGTGCTAAGGAATCATTCGAGGATAAAGAAACAATTTGTGTATTTAAACATTTGACAATAAAAGATGAAATCGGTTGTGAGTGCATGAAGCAGTGTGCGAACTAAACATTTTGACTTCTATTCAAAGCTGACAATCAAAGTGTTGCTGAAAAAGAAAAGTATCGTTCAAAAGCACATAGAATAAGCTTTGTAGAAATATAAAGATTATTTCACTTTTTCCAAGTACAGAAAATGATAAACGAAAAAAAAAGGTCAATAAATATTCAAAAACTCATCTTGTTGACCACATCATGAAATTTCAATGAGGTATTTTAAAGTCATGTAAATGTAACTGAAATTTGTTTCATTTCTTGAGTTAATTGGCATGGGCTTCTTACCCTGGTAGAATGGGCGTTTTACCACTCTCTCTCTTATGATCAAAACGAATGGACGCTACAATCACTCTGGTAGCAGCTCCATGGTTGACACTAAGACTAACATGTAAATCAACTATTGCAACAGACATGTGTGACCCACTTGGGAAAATGTGTAGCCCTGAAAAGGGCTTTTCGAGTTGTTTTGATCTCTTAAGATCGAGGCGAGGTTCGGGGCCTAACCACCAAAGCCGTAGAGGGTGCGGCCCTGGCGTTTGAGGGCGTACACCACGTCCATGGCGGTCACGGTCTTCCTTTTGGCGTGCTCGGTGTAGGTGACAGCATCACGGATCACGTTCTCCAAGAACACCTTGAGTACGCCACGGGTCTCCTCGTAGATGAGCCCCGAGATGCGCTTGACTCCACCACGACGTGCCAGACGACGGATAGCGGGCTTGGTGATACCCTGGATATTGTCACGAAGCACCTTTCGGTGACGCTTAGCGCCCCCCTTTCCCAGACCTTTTCCTCCTTTACCTCTGCCAGACATTTTTGATGTTGTTACTTTGATTTCTGCAAGTAGAATGATACATTTTTGAAGAATGGCGGTATATAAAAAGCAAAGCCGGCCTCCAATGAGGAAAAAGTGTCACGGTTGGGTTGTCTTTAAACACGTGGTTTAGTAGAAGTAAATACCATAAAATATTGTAAAAACTTAGTATGCTGGACGAAAACGATGAAATATGCTATGAGGGTTCCGTAATGATAATAACAATAATAATAATAATAATAATAATAATAATAATAATAATAATAATAATAATAGTAGTACATTTATATAGCGCTTTCCCAAAAATGAGCCCAAAGCGCTTTACAATCAATTATTCATCAACAAAAATAGCATTTAAGACTAACACAAACCAGCAACAACGCATATACAATGCAACTCTCTCTCTCTCTCTCTCTCTCTCTCTCTCTCTCTCTCTCTCTCTCTCTCTCTCTCTCTCTCTCTCTCTCTCTCACACACACACACACACACACACACACACACACACACACACACACACACACACACACACACACACACACACACACACACACACACACACACACACACACACACACACACACACACACACACACACACACGTACACGCGCACTCTCACATTTATCAACACTGACTCATTATTCATCTTTCATTCAGTAAGCCATAGCAACTGAGTTGCATGGACTGACCACATACACCAACACACATACACAAACGTTAGAGGATACACATACAAATACACTCACGTAGACAGATACACCCACATGCATACAGACACACACATACACATGCGTGCACACATAACCCACAAAACCAAGACACACACAAGCACACATGTATGCTCATATGCATGCTCACACACATACACACACACACACACACACACACACACACACACACACACACACACACACACACACACACACACACACACACACACACACACACACACACACACACACACACACACACACACACACACACACACACACACACACACACACACACACACACACACACACACACACACAGGACGTAAAAAAGCTTTATCAAGCTTACTCTTTTATCGTCAATAAAGATCATTTTGACTTGACTTGACTTGACTTGACACACACACACACACACCACAAAACACTGCACAAACCTCTATTCTATCGTCCCTCACGTGCACACAACGATAGACAACTGATCAAATATTTAGGGTGCAGCAGGAAAAAGATGGGTTTTAAGAGAGGTTTTGAATGAGGAGACTGAGTTGTGTCGGAGAGGCGAAGGCAGATAATTCCAAAGAGATGGTGCTTGACAGGAAAAAGAACGTTGGCCAGCAGATTTGAGACGGATGGAGGGAAGGGAAAGGAGACGAGAATCAGAAGACGAACGTGATTGAACTGGGAGCCAATGTAGGGAACGAAGAACCGGAGTGATATGATCGTACCTAGGGGAGCGAGAAATGAGACGGGCAGCATTTGGAGCTTAGAGATGAGAGTTGATGGACAGCCAGCAAGAAGTGAGTTACAGTAGTCAAGGCGAGACAGAACAAAAGCACATACTAGAGTCTTCAGGGCATATTGAGAGAGGAAACGGCGGATTGAACTAATTCTTCGAAGTTCTAGATAGCAAGACTTGCAAACATTGGAAACATGCTGTTTGAAAGAAAGGGTTTGGTCCAAAGTAACACCTAGATTGCGGACAGATGCTGATAGCTTGATCTCAGTGCCATCAATGTGGACAAAACCTGGGAGAACCTGAGTTTTAATTGTGTGGTTAAAGGCTACAAGAATCATCTGTCTTTTAAGCATTTAGTTACAGTTTGTTATAGAACATCCATGTTTTAACAGCAGAAATGCACAACTTAGAAGAATAAATCATTTGATCTAACTGACTCAGGTGGGCAGAAATGTACAGCTGATTATCATCAGAAAAGCTATGATTTAGAAGAGAATGCTGGTTGATGATGGTGGAGAGAGGTTGGGTATAAAGAACAAAAAGGATAGGGCCTAAGACTGAACCTTGGGGCACACCGAACTGAAGACCTTTTGGAAGAGATGGAGAACCATTGACAACAACTGTCTGTGTGCGATCAGAGAGGTAGGAAGAAAACCCGGAAAGAACAGCCCCAGATAGACCAAAGGAGGTGTGAAGTCTAGAACTGAGGATAGAGTGGTCAATAGTATCAAACGCTGCAGAAAGATCAAGGAGAAAGAGAAGAGAAACCTTGTTTTCATCCAAGGCAGTGAGTAGATCGTTCGTTATCTTCTTGTCCCTTACACCCAAAAAGGTCAAATTTAGAAACGAACCCAAGATTCGTTCTAATTTGATTTTGCTACCAGAAAGTACCAAAAGAGTGCAAACCTCTGACAAGATAGCTCCGTTTTTTTACCTTGTCAGTATCCTGAAAATATCTTGCTTAAAACCCTTTCAACGCCAGCCATTTTCAGCCAAAACTTTCCATTAAACCTACCTGGGTAGAGAAAAGATTTCATCTGGGTAGAGAAAAGATTTCATCTGCAATTATTTGGATTCCTTTGCGACGTCCATAAAATAGGGCCTATTCTTACCTCCCAACATTAAGAACATCAGATAACAGACCCTCATTTGATGCCTTTCAGTGACATGGGTGCTCAATCATTGTGGTGCCAAGAGGCGACAAAAGGGTTAAAGTTAGAACAAATCACTCATCTGTTGCGCGCGCACACGCACACACACACACACTGATGACAAAAATGGTGTTTAAATTTCAATGTTGTTTTTGCTATAGGTGCTAAATATATACAATAGCAAACAAGCATGCTATGCGTTACCTACAATTGATATTTACGTGGTCAGCATCTAGACCTGCTGCCATCCTTCAGAGGCCCAATATGCGTGTTAATAATGACTGCACTGTATTGATTGGCTAATGGGCGTGTTAATAATGACTGCACTGCATTGATTGTGTATTGTGATAGTTGCATTTACCGTCTTGAACACAAGGCATTGAAAACAAACATGAAACCACCTTAGCTGGTTTATGTAACAATTGAAAGCTTCCTGGAATGTATAAGAAATTGTGTTGTTTTTTGCTGGATTGTGCATACACAACCCTAAGGCTAATGCAACGAGATGACGTGTCCCACTTAGGAATATGTGGTGGTCCTGAAAAGGACCTTTAAATGGGATAGCAAGGGGCTAGCTGGCAAGGAGGCTTCTCAAGCCTTTCCGCTGGAAGTCTTGGCCTGCGATTTCTTGGGCAGCAGCACGGCCTGGATGTTGGGCAGCACGCCTCCCTGGGCGATGGTGACCCCGGACAGCAGCTTGTTGAGCTCCTCGTCATTACGGATGGCCAGCTGCAGGTGGCGAGGGATGATTCTGGTCTTCTTGTTGTCCCGGGCAGCGTTGCCTGCCAACTCCAGCACCTCAGCGGCCAGGTACTCCAGAACAGCCGCCAGGTAAACAGGAGCGCCCGCACCTACACGTTCAGCATAGTTGCCTTTACGGAGAAGTCTGTGGATTCGACCCACGGGGAACTGGAGTCCAGCGCGGGATGAGCGGGACTTGCTCTTGCCCTTGACTTTGCCACCTTTTCCACGTCCAGACATGACGAGAGAGAGTAGTGGTTGTGAGGAGAACAATTTTCTAAGACGAACACCTTGATGCGAAGCGAGCATTTATGCCTGACTGCACACTGTCTCAGCCTTTTTATGCAAACTCTAATGTTAAACTGTTGACTGTTAGTCAGCCAATCATCTTGCTCTATTTCTACCACCAGGAAGCAAGGCCAGCAACACAAACCAAAAGTTCCGTTTTTCTGAGTCCAACTTCACACAACGTCAATCGACAGAGTAGCTCTAGTTTATCTGTATTGAAAGCGTTCAACCGTGAGACCATGCCACCCAAAGTGAGTTCAAAGGGCGCCAAAAAGGCCGGAAAAGCCAAGGCCGTTCGCACAGGCGAAAAGAAGCGCAAGAGGAAGAGGAAGGAAAGCTATGCCATCTACATCTACAAGGTGCTAAAGCAGGTGCACCCTGACACTGGTATCAGCAGCAAGGCCATGTCCATCATGAACAGCTTCGTGAACGACATCTTCGAAAGGATCGCCGCCGAAGCCTCGAGACTGGCCCATTACAACAAGCGCTCCACCATCACCAGCCGCGAGATCCAGACGGCTGTGCGCCTGCTGCTGCCTGGCGAGCTGGCCAAGCACGCCGTGAGCGAGGGGACCAAGGCGGTCACCAAGTACACCAGCAGCAAGTAAAGCCTGAGCTGAAAAAAAACCAGGCTTGCTTGCTTGCTTTCAAATCTAGGCCCTTTTCAGGGCCACCCATTTTCCCAAGTGGGGTCACCGATTCTCATTGCATTATATTGACCGTTAAGTCATAGTTATGATTACCAAACTGCACACGCATTATGCTTGTTTAAATAAATCGTATTCCTGACAACTCTACGTAAGCAATGACAACTGCAATTTATGTGACATAACCATCATGCTTGGCATCCACATGTCCAAATCTGTTTTTCTATAAAAAAAATCTAGAATAAAATCCAAGACCTTTTCGTAATACTATGGATTTATCTGTTCTGATGTGATTTAGTATGGCATAAGAGCAGTTTCAAAATGGAATTTCTACTTTGAGTTAAATCTGTTCCACACCCATCTCTACACACTCCTCTCCCCACCTCCGTCTTCCCCTAACCCTTGACCCGCCCAATCAACCGATGGATCCTCAGCCAGTGCTTGATAACGGACTGACCATTGTGACGGCATCATTATTCTGTTTGATGTGGGCTGACCACATAGTGTTATTATTAGCCAGTGCTTGATAACGGACTGACCAGTTGTGCTGTCGGTCAGTCTGTGCTGCATTGTGTCATCCTTTTCTTTTGCGAAGGAAGCTGCACGTTTGTCAAGTTTATGTGCCTTCGTGTCCATCTGTATAATCAGTACTCTCTGGGTCTTTTATGAGTTTTATCCCAGCAGTTTTACTATCCTAGTTGCCTCATTCTCATCTCTCACTTGGCTTGTGGGCGTGTAAGTGTGTGTGTGTGTGTGTGTGTGTGTGTGTGTGTGTGTGTGTGTGTGTGTGTGTGTGTGCGTGTGTGTGTGCGTGTGCGTGTGCGTGCGTGCGTGCGCGCGCACGCGCGCATGCGCGTTCATTTGACTACACGAATTACGCAAATCAAAGTAAATCCTTTAGATGGTTTTACGGGGAAAAACCCCAATTTGCACACAAAAACTGAGATCCATTTAAAACAAAAACAAAAACGAATAGGCCTAATTATTTTGTTGTATGGTTTTGTTACAGCAATTGTTTGTTCAAGAATCAAATTACAAAGTAGCCAGCCACCTCACGTAGTCACAAAGTTAGAGAACAAAATTGGTTTTACTTCAAGCAACGTGAAAAATGAAACCGTACCCTGCATTAAAGGCGGACCCTGACGGATGAGTTTTTGCAAGAAACACGTCGAGGTCACCAGAAAGACAGTCTTTTCAAGGATTGGAACACTCATTTTGCTCTGGTTTCCTAGAAATCAAACCCTAAAAACGGCGATTCCTCCCTGGCGGAGTTAGAAACCATTTTGGATGGGGTGGGTGGAGGCCACTAATAAAAGTGGTTGAAGCTTTTTTCAATTTGGCAGTGCAGTAAAAACAAGAACCATGGAGCTATTTTCTTAGTTGTGAATGAAACTGTCTTTGGTAAACTGTATATAAAAACATATTTACAAAAATGAAAAGGCTTTGTATTGTGGACATTTTGTGCAAACGATTTGGCATAAACTCAGGCAGACATTAGAAAAGAGCAAGCACGTGTGTTGTCTTTCACTGAAACAATCCAACTTCTGGTAGGTCCGCCAAGGAAGAACCACCGATTTCACTTCTACAAAACCAGAGCAAAGTGAGTGTTGCAATCTCTGTAAATGGTGTTTTCCTGGTGATCTTGATGTGTTTCTTGCAAAATCTCACCCGTCAGGGTGCCACTTTGAATGAGTCGCATTTCGTTTGAATCACTCGCATTGCCAGAAAACTTAGTTTTGCTTCAAACAATGCAAAAATCAATCTTGAATTATAGTATTATGCACTTGTTGCAGGTTTGCTAATATTCACATTGTACTTGCGATGTTAGTAACAGTAACCCATGCAACGAGTCGTGACCCACTCGGGAATCTGGGTGGTCCTGAAAAGGACCTAAAGTAGGGGTTGTCTAAGGAGCTAGGCTCAAAGCTAGAGCTTAAGCGCGCTCGCCACGGATACGGCGTGCCAGCTGGATGTCCTTGGGCATGATGGTCACACGCTTGGCGTGGATGGCACAAAGGTTGGTGTCTTCGAACAGACCCACCAGGTAGGCCTCGCTGGCTTCCTGCAGGGCCATGACGGCTGAGCTCTGGAAACGCAGGTCCGTTTTGAAGTCCTGGGCGATCTCGCGGACCAGGCGCTGGAAGGGTAGCTTGCGGATCAACAGCTCGGTGCTCTTCTGGTAGCGACGGATCTCACGCAGGGCCACGGTGCCGGGCCTGTAGCGGTGGGGCTTCTTCACTCCGCCTGTGGCAGGCGCGCTCTTCCTGGCCGCCTTGGTAGCCAGCTGTTTGCGGGGAGCTTTCCCTCCAGTAGACTTGCGAGCGGTTTGCTTGGTACGAGCCATGATAAGGAGATTTGTAGAGTTGTAGAGTTGTAGACTGAACGCTGTCTTCTTCTGCTGTGAATACGGCGAGAAAGAGACGAATGAAGCTCAGACTGGTGCGTTTCCAACCTTTATACACGCTTACCTTGGCGGGCTTTCCAACCAATCAACGATGAGTCTCAGAAGCGCTGTCTTTCAGTTATACCATTTTGCGACACGGATTGTGCACACAGTTCACCTGTAAAAAAAAGAAAGAAAGTATATTCACCTTTTGGCTCAATCATTCAGGTTCCGTTTGCGTTTGGTTTCTGTTCGCCAACGGCCATAACACGTTGAAAACACTGGTTCCCATCCGATCACTGAAGTTAAGCAACGTTGGGCCTGATCAGTATTTGGGGTGGTATTTCACCCGTGTTACTCTCTCTGTATCATATGTCTGCAAAATTATTTTTCCTAAATAAAAGATCATGGCCTATATTCGCATCGATATAGTGTGAGACTTATTAATATCATTATGAAATCTTAGAAGTCCTTCTAAAGTCCTATTAAAGGGAGCGTGGTCGAGAAACGCATTCTCTCTCTCTCTCTGTGTGTGTGTGTGTGTGTGTGTGTGTGTGTGTGTGTGTGTGTGTGTGTGTGTGTGTGTGTGTGTGTGTGTGTTTCTCAGTGTCTCTCTCTCAACTCGTGCACACACACGCGCACACACACACGCACGCACACACACACACACACACACACACACACACACACACACACACACACACACACACACACACACACTCGAAGAGGGAGACAGACAGGCAAGCAGGAAGAGACAGACAGACCGTCACACATACAGACAAAGACAGAGAGGGGCATAGTCAGAGGCTGGGAGACAGGGAACAGAGAAATCAATTCAGTGTCAGAACCAAAGACAGACTGACAGTGACAGATAGGGACATATAGAGACAGACAGATAGACAGAGACAGAGAGGGACATAGAGTCAGAGGTTGGGAGACAGGGAACAGAGAAATCAATTCAGTGTCAAACCAAAGACAGACTGACAGTGACAGATAGGGACACATAGAGACAGACAGATAGACAGACAGAGACAGAGAGGACGTAAAGACAGACAGAGAGGGACATAGAGACATATCCATAGGGGCATAGAGTGAGACAGAAAACAGAAAAACCAAATCAGTTTCAAGTCAGACAGACAGAGAAGGACATAGAGACAGACAGACCGAGAGGGACATAGAGACAGACAGAAAGAGAGAGACATAGAGTGAGCGGTAGTGAGACAGAAATCAGAAACGCTTAGTTCGGTGTTTGTTCTATATCACCCCACTCCATATAGATGATATGGAGTGGGCGATTTCACTGTGCACATGCAGGCCGTCATCGGTTGACACCAGCGTTGTGGCAGCGGACAGCGGAAGGCAGGAATGATTGGAGGAAGCGGTTAGTTCCTGAGGCAAAGCTCCTGAGGCACCCATTAGACGACTCTGTCTGTTTCTCAGTGTCTCTCTCAACGCGCACACACTCACACATACACACACACACGACACACACACACACACACACACACACACACACACACACACACACACACACACACACACACACACACACACACATACAGTCACACACACACACACACACACACACACACACACACACACACACACACACACACACACACACACACACACACACACACACACACACACACACACACACACACACACACACCGGAGATACCGGCTGAAGAGGGAGACAGACAGGAAGCAGGCAGACAGACAGGCAGACATTCCAGAACCAAATTAGTGGTCTTGCATGCGTTGATACACACATTTTATGAGATCACAGAGAGAGGGAGAGACAGACAGACCGTCAAACATACAGACAAACAGACAGAGAGGGGCATAGTGTCAGGGGTTGGGAGACAGGGAACAGATAAATCAATTCAGTGTCAAAACCAGAGACAGACTGAAAGTGACAGATAGGGACAGACAGAGACAGAGAGGGACATAGAGACAGACAGGCAGGAACATAGAGACAGACAGGTTGACAGACAGGGACATAGAGTGAGAGGTAGGGGTACAGAAAACAGAAAAAAACAAATCAGTGTCAAGCCAGACAGACAGACAGACAGAGACCATTAAGCATATTAGATCTTGCCAATGTAGACTAAGTTATAGTCTGCTTCAGTTCAAGATTTTTAGAATACAAAACAGCATCGGATTTGCAATCTACAGTTATCTCGATTACATACAAAAAACAAATGCGCATACGTGCGCGAACTGAAAAAGGAATGCACACTAACAAAACTAAGAAATAAAAAAAATTGACCTTGCCCAGTATCGAACTCGTAGCTGCGACATAACTAGACGGACCCTACGAAACACGCATTCTACCTCTGTGCTAAGGAATCATTCGAGGATAAAGAAACAATTTGTGTATTTAAACATTTGACAATAAAAGATGAAATCGGTTGTGAGTGCATGAAGCAGTGTGCGAACTAAACATTTTGACTTCTATTCAAAGCTGACAATCAAAGTGTTGCTGAAAAAGAAAAGTATCGTTCAAAAGCACATAGAATAAGCTTTGTAGAAATATAAAGATTATTTCACTTTTTCCAAGTACAGAAAATGATAAACGAAAAAAAAAGGTCAATAAATATTCAAAAACTCATCTTGTTGACCACATCATGAAATTTCAATGAGGTATTTTAAAGTCATGTAAATGTAACTGAAATTTGTTTCATTTCATGAGTTAATTGGCATGGGCTTCTTACCCTGGTAGAATGGGCGTTTTACCACTCTCTCTCTTATGATCAAAACGAATGGACGCTACAATCACTCTGGTAGCAGCTCCATGGTTGACACTAAGACTAACATGTAAATCAACTATTGCAACAGACATGTGTGACCCACTTGGGAAAATGTGTAGCCCTGAAAAGGGCTTTTCGAGTTGTTTTGATCTCTTAAGATCGAGGCGAGGTTCGGGGCCTAACCACCAAAGCCGTAGAGGGTGCGGCCCTGGCGTTTGAGGGCGTACACCACGTCCATGGCGGTCACGGTCTTCCTTTTGGCGTGCTCGGTGTAGGTGACAGCATCACGGATCACGTTCTCCAAGAACACCTTGAGTACGCCACGGGTCTCCTCGTAGATGAGCCCCGAGATGCGCTTGACTCCACCACGACGTGCCAGACGACGGATAGCGGGCTTGGTGATACCCTGGATATTGTCACGAAGCACCTTTCGGTGACGCTTAGCGCCCCCCTTTCCCAGACCTTTTCCTCCTTTACCTCTGCCAGACATTTTTGATGTTGTTACTTTGATTTCTGCAAGTAGAATGATACATTTTTGAAGAATGGCGGTATATAAAAAGCAAAGCCGGCCTCCAATGAGGAAAAAGTGTCACGGTTGGGTTGTCTTTAAACACGTGGTTTAGTAGAAGTAAATACCATAAAATATTGTAAAAACTTAGTATGCTGGACGAAAACGATGAAATATGCTATGAGGGTTCCGTAATGATAATAACAATAATAATAATAATAATAATAATAATAATAATAATAATAATAATAATAGTAGTACATTTATATAGCGCTTTCCCAAAAATGAGCCCAAAGCGCTTTACAATCAATTATTCATCAACAAAAATAGCATTTAAGACTAACACAAACCAGCAACAACGCATATACAATGCAACTCTCTCTCTCTCTCTCTCTCTCTCTCTCTCTCTCTCTCTCTCTCTCTCTCTCTCTCTCTCTCTCTCTCACACACACACACACACACACACACACACACACACACACACACACACACACACACACACACACACACACACACACACACACACACGCACGCACACGCACACACACACACACACACACACACACACACACACGTACACGCGCACTCTCACATTTATCAACACTGACTCATTATTCATCTTTCATTCAGTAAGCCATAGCAACTGAGTTGCATGGACTGACCACATACACCAACACACATACACAAACGTTAGAGGATACACATACAAATACACTCACGTAGACAGATACACCCACATGCATACAGACACACACATACACATGCGTGCACACATAACCCACAAAACCAAGACACACACAAGCACACATGTATGCTCATATGCATGCTCACACACATACACAACACACACACACACACACACACACACACACACACACACACACACACACACACACACACACACACACACACACACACACACACACACACACACACACACACACACACACACACACACACACACACACACACACACACACACACACACACACACACACACAGGACGTAAAAAAGCTTTATCAAGCTTACTCTTTTATCGTCAATAAAGATCATTTTGACTTGACTTGACTTGACTTGACACACACACACACACACACCACAAAACACTGCACAAACCTCTATTCTATCGTCCCTCACGTGCACACAACGATAGACAACTGATCAAATATTTAGGGTGCAGCAGGAAAAAGATGGGTTTTAAGAGAAGGTTTGAATGAGGAGACTGAGTTGTGTCGGAGAGGCGAAGGCAGATAATTCCAAAGAGATGGTGCTTGACAGGAAAAAGAACGTTGGCCAGCAGATTTGAGACGGGTGGAGGGAAGGGAAAGGAGACGAGAATCAGAAGACGAACGTGATTGAACTGGGAGCCAATGTAGGGAACGAAGAACCAGAGTGATATGATCGTACCTAGGGGAGCGAGAAATGAGACGGGCAGCATTTGGAGCTTAGAGATGAGAGTTGATGGACAGCCAGCAAGAAGTGAGTTACAGTAGTCAAGGCGAGACAGAACAAAAGCTTATACTAGAGTCTTCAGGGCATATTGAGAGAGGAAACGGCGGATTGAACTAATTCTTCGAAGTTCTAGATAGTAAGACTTGCAAACATTGGAAACATGCTGTTTGAAAGAAAGGGTTTGGTCCAAAGTAACACCTAGATTGCGGACAGATGCTGATAGCTTGATCTCAGTGCCATCAATGTCGACAGAACCTGGGAGAACCTGAGTTTTAATTGTGTGGTTAAAGGCTACAAGAATCATCTGTCTTTTCAGCATTTAGTTGCAGTTTGTTATAGAACATCCATGTTTTAACAGCAGAAATGCACAACTTAGAAGAATAAATCATTTGATCTAACTGACTCAGGTGGGCAGAAATGTACAGCTGATTATCATCAGAAAAGCTATGATTTTGAAGAGAATGCTGGTTGATGATGGTGGAGAGAGGTTGGGTATAAAGAACAGAAAGGATAGGGCCTAAGACTGAACCTTGGGGCACACCGAACTGAAGACCTTTTGGAAGAGATGGAGAACCATTGACAACAACTGTCTGTGTGCGATCAGAGAGGTAGGAAGAAAACCAGGAAAGAACAGCCCCAGATAGACCAAAGGAGGTGTGAAGTCTAGAAATGAGGATAGAGTGGTCAATAGTATCAAACGCTGCAGAAAGATCAAGGAGAGAGAGAAGAGAAACCTTGTTTTCATCCAAGGCAGTGAGTAGATCGTTCGTTATCTTCTTGTCCCTTACACCCAAAAAGGTCAAATTTAGAAACGAACCCAAGATTCGTTCTAATTTGATTTTGCTACCAGAAAGTACCAAAAGAGTGCAAACCTCTGACAAGATAGCTCCGTTTTTTTACCTTGTCAGTATCCTGAAAATATCTTGCTTAAAACCCTTTCAACGCCAGCCATTTTCAGCCCAAAACTTTCCATTAAACCTACCTGGGTAGAGAAAAGATTTCATCTGGGTAGAGAAAAGATTTCATCTGCAATTATTTGGATTCCTTTGCGACGTCCATAAAATAGGGCCTATTCTTACCTCCCAACATTAAGAACATCAGATAACAGACCCTCATTTGATGCCTTTCAGTGACATGGGTGCTCAATCATTGTGGTGCCAAGAGGCGACAAAAGGGTTAAAGTTAGAACAAATCACTCATCTGTTCGCGCGCGCACACGCACACACACACACACTGATGACAAAAATGGTGTTTAAATTTCAATGTTGTTTTTGCTATAGGTGCTAAATATATACAATAGCAAACAAGCATGCTATGCGTTACCTACAATTGATATTTACGTGGTCAGCATCTAGACCTGCTGCCATCCTTCAGAGGCCCAATATGCGTGTTAATAATGACTGCACTGTATTGATTGGCTAATGGGCGTGTTAATAATGACTGCACTGCATTGATTGTGTATTGTGATAGTTGCATTTACCGTCTTGAACACAAGGCATTGAAAACAAACATGAAACCACCTTAGCTGGTTTATGTAACAATTGAAAGCTTCCTGGAATGTATAAGAAATTGTGTTGTTTTTTGCTGGATTGTGCATACACAACCCTAAGGCTAATGCAACGAGATGACGTGTCCCACTTAGGAATATGTGGTGGTCCTGAAAAGGACCTTTAAATGGGATAGCAAGGGGCTAGCTGGCAAGGAGGCTTCTCAAGCCTTTCCGCTGGAAGTCTTGGCCTGCGATTTCTTGGGCAGCAGCACGGCCTGGATGTTGGGCAGCACGCCTCCCTGGGCGATGGTGACCCCGGACAGCAGCTTGTTGAGCTCCTCGTCATTACGGATGGCCAGCTGCAGGTGGCGAGGGATGATTCTGGTCTTCTTGTTGTCCCGGGCAGCGTTGCCTGCCAACTCCAGCACCTCAGCGGCCAGGTACTCCAGAACAGCCGCCAGGTAAACAGGAGCGCCCGCACCTACACGTTCAGCATAGTTGCCTTTACGGAGAAGTCTGTGGATTCGACCCACGGGGAACTGGAGTCCAGCGCGGGATGAGCGGGACTTGCTCTTGCCCTTGACTTTGCCACCTTTTCCACGTCCAGACATGACGAGAGAGAGTAGTGGTTGTGAGGAGAACAATTTTCTAAGACGAACACCTTGATGCGAAGCGAGCATTTATGCCTGACTGCACACTGTCTCAGCCTTTTTATGCAAACTCTAATGTTAAACTGTTGACTGTTAGTCAGCCAATCATCTTGCTCTATTTCTACCACCAGGAAGCAAGGCCAGCAACACAAACCAAAAGTTCCGTTTTTCTGAGTCCAACTTCACACAACGTCAATCGACAGAGTAGCTCTAGTTTATCTGTATTGAAAGCGTTCAACCGTGAGACCATGCCACCCAAAGTGAGTTCAAAGGGCGCCAAAAAGGCCGGAAAAGCCAAGGCCGTTCGCACAGGCGAAAAGAAGCGCAAGAGGAAGAGGAAGGAAAGCTATGCCATCTACATCTACAAGGTGCTAAAGCAGGTGCACCCTGACACTGGTATCAGCAGCAAGGCCATGTCCATCATGAACAGCTTCGTGAACGACATCTTCGAAAGGATCGCCGCCGAAGCCTCGAGACTGGCCCATTACAACAAGCGCTCCACCATCACCAGCCGCGAGATCCAGACGGCTGTGCGCCTGCTGCTGCCTGGCGAGCTGGCCAAGCACGCCGTGAGCGAGGGGACCAAGGCGGTCACCAAGTACACCAGCAGCAAGTAAAGCCTGAGCTGAAAAAAAACCAGGCTTGCTTGCTTGCTTTCAAATCTAGGCCCTTTTCAGGGCCACCCATTTTCCCAAGTGGGGTCACCGATTCTCATTGCATTATATTGACCGTTAAGTCATAGTTATGATTACCAAACTGCACACGCATTATGCTTGTTTAAATAAATCGTATTCCTGACAACTCTACGTAAGCAATGACAACTGCAATTTATGTGACATAACCATCATGCTTGGCATCCACATGTCCAAATCTGTTTTTCTATAAAAAAAATCTAGAATAAAATCCAAGACCTTTTCGTAATACTATGGATTTATCTGTTCTGATGTGATTTAGTATGGCATAAGAGCAGTTTCAAAATGGAATTTCTACTTTGAGTTAAATCTGTTCCACACCCATCTCTACACACTCCTCTCCCCACCTCC
>JAGGCT020000035.1:3218024-3223024 GCA_017654935.2 Phymorhynchus buccinoides
CACACCTTCTGGATCGTTTATTCCCCTCACCCCACCCCCCTCACCCCGCAAAGGCAAACACAGTTTCTAAATCGGCCACGCCTTAAATAATTAAGACAATAAATCGTTAACAGCAATTTTCATACATTTATAAATTCCGTGGTATCCATAATCGAACCCTTTGTCAGCAAAACCTTTCTCTTAGTGACTGAATGCTTCATAATGTGTTGGTGACATGGCGTGTTTTCCTTCAGAGGTTTTGTTTTATAGCTTTCTAAGTACTCGGAACGTTCTGTTGCGTTTGTTGGCGCAAACTTGGCGAGCGATCTGAAAAAGTGTTGTGACTCTGCGAAGAAAGTTATAGACTATCAGATAGTTTTTGTCCCTGTGCCACGTATGGAACGAGAAGTGTTTGATTGATTCTATATGTCTGTGTCTGTCTCTCCCTGTCTCTGTCTTGTCTGTTTGTACTGTCTTGTCCTGTACAACTTCTGTCTATCCACTCACTCTGTCTATCTCTAGCACTCAACTCTCCACTCTTTCTCTATCTCTTTATCTCTTTGTCACTCCTCTGTCCTCTGTCTCTCTGTCTCTCTCTCCCCTCTCTCTCTAACTCCTCGCTCTCCATCCCCCCTCCCCCTCTGCTCTCTTGTTTGTGTGTGTGTTGTTGTATGTAGATGTGATGTGTGTGTGTGCTGTGTTTGTGTGTGTGTGTGTGTGTTGTGTGTTGTGTGTGTGTGTGTTGTGTTGTGTTGTGTTGTGTGTGTTGTGGTGTGTGTGTGTGTGTGTGCCCGTTTTGTTTGTGCGAAGCGTCTGTGTGTCCATATGTCGTGTTATTATGTCACGAATAACTCCACAGAATCGCTTCAAATTTTGTAACGTGTAACCCACTACTAAAGGATTCCATGGGAATATGACAACTTTGTTGATCTTGAACTTTAAATGTTGACCCTGAAAACCCAAATTTATCGATGTGACCATTGTGATTCAAAATTTAGATGTTACATTCCCCAAATTATTTGGGCACTGGTGCTTTAAGATAATGCAATAATATGCTTAGTTCTTAATACCATCTTGCCCTTGACCCCTGATCTTGAACATATCAAACTGCATCTTCTTGCCCTTGACCCCTGATCTTGAATATATCAAACTGCATCTTCTTGCCCTTGACCTCTGGTCTTGAGTATATATATATCAAACCACTCACATTTTCGCCGTTAGCAGCCCTCAAAAATTAAAAAAATCTTCTTTTTCTGCGTCCCCAGGCCATATGGCCATAATGGGTAAGCTACATATGTGTCCAGTTTTCAGTTTTCACTGGTCTCCCCGCTGCTGCGTACAGCCGACACATTCCGATTTCGGAGGAGCTCAAAGGAGAAAAAAATATTTGGAAGATTTTTTTTTTTAAAGGCAGGAGAATGGGCCAATAAGTCAGAAAGATAGTTAGATTACAGAAAGCGACGGGGAAAGGCAAGAGTCAAAGAGAGTGGCAGATTAGAGGAAGTTACAAGCACAGAACTTCCATAAGGTGGGGGGGATATTACTTTTTTTTACGAAAGACACCCCCCCCCCCCCCCGGTATCCCCATGGGGAGAAAATAATAAATGAATGTGGAATAAAGAATTTCGGTTGGAGAGCGCTCTGGTTAGGCGAGTTGACCTAACGTCGTGGGGGGATTATTTTCGGGAGAGGTGTTGGGACATAATTGGCCTACGGGGCTTTGGTATTATTATATAGAAAAGTGGGAATCATATAGATCGGTAGTGATAGCTAAGAGCAAACGACATGTCAGTGTGTGTGTGTGTGTGTGTTTGTGTTTGTTCGTTCTTTAGTTTAGCGTCTGTTCACCCGCAAGTGATATTATTAGACCCCCCCCCCCCCAACAACAACAAAAAAAGAAAAAAAAAAAAAAAAAAAAAAGTATGTGTAGTGGAACTAAATTAAGCCTACAGCAGATAGCTATTGAGTAGTGAGAGAGTGTGACGAGTGCGTGAGTTGTAGTTGTTCTTTCATGTGTGTTTTCCCTAACACATCTATTCGTACAAATCTGAGTGCACGTAAAAATTACATGAGCAGATATTTTAAGAGGGGGGGGTCATACAGTAAAATTTCAAACTGACTTATGTAACATGAAGAGGAGTGTGTGTGTGTGTGTGCGCGTGCGTTGCCGTTGTGCGCGTGCGCGTTGCGCGCTTGGTGCGCGCGTGTGATGTGTGTGTGTGTGTGTGTGTGGGTGTGTGTGTGTGTGTGTGTGTGTGTTTTAAAGTGTGTGTGTGTGTGTGTGATTGTTTGTCTGTGTCTGTGGGTTAAAGTGTGTGTAAAGTGTATGTATGTACGTGTGTGTATGTACGTGTGTGTACATGTGCGTGTGTGTATGTGTGTGTGTGTAAAGTGTGTGTGTGTGTAAAGTGTGTGTAATGTAGTGTGTGTGTGTATGCACGTGTGTTGTAAGTGTGTGTGTGTGTGTGTGTTGTGTGTGTGTGTGTGTGTGTGTGTGTGTGAGAGATTACTCCACGTCTCAACACGCAGCATGGTTGCTAGAATACCGTTAGTAAGGTATGTGCTTCTTGTAGTAAGGGATTTCTTTTATTCGCCTTTTATTTTTGGCACCGCAATAAAACGGGGACAAGCATTTTCAGAAAGCGGTTTGGTAACATTTTGATTATTTCATGTCTTGTTCCGCTTTTCTTATGAATTCCTTCTTTTCCACTCGCTCATATGGATGTTTAAGCGCAGCATACCAAGGTCATGGAGTTCACATAGACAAATATGCATAAGAAAAGGCAGAAATAGTCAAACAAACAAACACATCAAAGTTATAAAGTAATGCACAAAAAATGCAATACAACACAACACTGCTATATCAAGTTAAAGTAATGCACAAATAATGCAACACAACACAACATTGCTATATCAAGTTAAAGTAATGCACAAATAATGCAACACAACACAACATTGCTATTTCAAGTTAAAGTAATGCACAAATAATGCAACACAAAACAACACTGCTATTTCAAGTTAAAGTAATGCACACACAAATAATGCAACACAACACAACACTGCTATTTCAAGTTAAAGTATTGCACAAATAATGCAACACAACACAACATTGCTATATCAAGTTAAAGTAATGCACAAAGAATGCAACGCAACACAACATTGCTATTTCAAGTTAAAGTAATGCACACACAAAAATGCAACACAACACAACATTGCTATATCAAGTTAAAGTAATGCACAAATAATGCAACACAACACAACACTGCTATATCAAGTTAAAGTAATGCACAAATAATGCAACACAACACAACACTGCTATTTCAAGTTAAAGTATTGCACAAAGAATGCAACACAACACAACATTGCTATATCAAGTTAAAGTAATGCACAAAGAATGCAACGCAACACAACATTGCTATATCAAGTTAAAGTAATGCACACACAAAAATGCAATACAAAACAACATTGCTATTTCAAAGCATAGTAATGCAAAGAAAATGCAATACATGACATGATTGCTATTGCTAGCTAAAGTAATGCACAAATCATGCAATATGAAGCTGAATTGCAATTTCAAGTTAAAGTAATGCACAAAGAATGCCACGCAAGACAACATTGCTATTTCAAGTTAACGTAATGCACAAAGAATGGGTCACAACATATCATTGCTATATCAAGTTAAAGTAATGCACAAAGAATGCTGCAGAACAAAACAATGCGCTATCAAGTTCATTTCTTGCTGAAATTACGCAATACAAAACAACATTGCTATTTCAAGTTAAAGTAATGCACAAATAATGCAATACTAAACAACATTGCTATTTCAAGTTAACGTAATGCACATGCAAAAAATGCAACACAACACAACATTGCTATATCAAGTCTAAAGTAATGCACAAATAATGCAATACAACGCAGCTTTGACATATCAAGTTCATGTAATGCACACACAAAAAATGCAACGCAACACAACACTGCTATTTCAAAGCATAGGTCTAAAAGAAAATGCACTCAGAATTCAAATAACTAGCTTCGTATACAATGAGCATATGAACCTGAATTCAATTTCCCCCTTGTTTAAATGCCAGAGAGAGAACTCATCCGAGAGAGAGATGGAAGAGAAGATCATTTGAGGAGAGAGAGAGGGAGAACTGCAGAAGAAAACAATGCGCTTATTCATTTCTTGCTGAGTTACGCAGACCTCAGATCATTATCATTCAGATTTCTAAGGGATCTTAAACGATGGCATGCAATCCCTGAGACTGTGAGACTAAATAATAGTGTGAACGCAGCTTTGACAGATCTGTTCATGTTAATTCGATATTTGTTTTATTATTCTAACGTATGATCAGATTCAATAACGGAGACTGGAGGCAAACCTGTCACTTTCTGAGAGGATTGAGAGAGAGAGAGAGAGCGAGAGAGAGAGAGAGAGAGAAGGATTGAGATAAATGTCATATATAGACGATTATATATCTAATATGATTATATTCATAATATATAACTATCTATATATCTATATATTATACATATATTATATAGAGAGAGAGAGAGAGTGAGAGTGTGAGATAAGCGAGAGAGAGAGAGAGTCGAAACAGACAGACCAGACAGAGCACAGACAGACAGAGTGAGAGAGTGAGGGAGACAGAGAGAGAGAGGGAGAGAGAGAGAGAGAGAGAGAGAGAGAGAGAGATAGACAGATATACAGACAGACAGAGACAGACATAAAGACAGACAGACAGACAGCCCGACAGTACAGACAAGACAGACAGACAGACAGACAGACATACAGACAGACAGACAGACAGACAGGACAGACAGACAGACAGACAGACAGAGAGAGAGAGCGAGAGAGAGAGAGAAGGGGAGGGGGGGGGGCAAACAGAACAGACATACAGACAGACAGAGAGACGGAGAGACTGATCCGTTTATAGAACTATCAATAAAGTGTCTGGTTTCGAGTGGGCGGATCGAAGCCTGTTTTATATGCGTCTTGAAACGGATACGATACGAGCAAAATG